>SZWC01036119.1:0-16205 GCA_023375785.1 Penium margaritaceum | reverse complement strand
TACAGGGCTGCGCTGTGGGCGGAGACCGGCGACCTTCTGGACGCTTCCTTCGACAAGGCCACCAAGCGGGGCTTCCGCAGGTGAGCGCCCGTCCCTCTCTGTCTGAGAGAGAAAACGTGCATCTCCTGTTCTGCCGGTTTGTGCACGTCCATGCTTGTTTCTCCTCCATGGGAGGGGAATCCTCAATGGGAGCACATCTGCCTCGATTTCGAAGGATTCTCCTTCAGTCTCCATGGGCCCTGGTCAGGCTCGACCTCCCCTTCGAGCTTACCCGCAAGCGCCTCCGCTGTTCTTGCTCTCAATAGTGTGCCCCTGGGCATGCGATGTTCGCAGAAGCCCAACGTTTCCTAAATCATCTGGGCACCCTTGTTGGTCGAGTACGTCGAGGTTACTCTCAAACAGGTCACATGAATTCATTGTCCGTCCTGGGCATGCAGGCTGGCTGGGCAGTTTCAGGTGTTCTGAAAACCGTCTCTTTCAGCGGAATCCACTTCAGCGTGCGCGGGTTCTATCAAGGTCTTTGAGCCTTTTCCAGGCTCACTGCGAGCCATCTCATACGTTCTGGATCTCCGTCTTTTGCGTGCAGGCTGTTTGAGTATATCCAGGGGAGGAACAAGCAGGAGGTCCACATCCCCATGACTGCGCCGGTCCTCACGTCCATCAAGCCGTCGGGCGGCCCCTTCTGCTCGTCCTCCTTTACCGTGAAGTTCTTCGTGCCACCTAGCTTCTCGGATGACCCCCCCACACCGGGCGAAGGCCTCGACGTGCACATCGCCAAACTGTCTGCGCGCTGCGTGGCCGTGCGCCGTTTCTCCGGCTTCGCCACCGACTTCAATGTGGCGCAGGAGGCAAAGCTGCTTGCCGACAGCCTCGAGCGGACCGAGTGGGCAAACATTACCACCAGGTCGGGTGGAGGGGACAAGGGAGGGAAGGGGGAGAAGTGGGAGGTGTATTCCATTGCGCAGTACAACTCGCCATTCGAGCTGTTCAACCGCGTGAACGAGGTGTGGGTTCCGTTCGAGGGCACTGGCGAGGAGGGCGACGAGTGCAAGCCTGCTGCTGCAGTTTCTGCTTCAGATTCTGCTGCGGTTGGAGGCTCTGCTGGGATTGCCATGGCCACTGCTCGGGCTGTGTAGAGTATCCCGGTGTTTGGCAAAGGGGTTCCATCTACTTGGGGAAGGTCACATCAGGGTGGTGAAAGCAATGGTGCTTCTCTAGCCAATGTTCGGTAACATAGTCACGAATGAACTTGGGAATCGGGTCTTGGGATGCTGGCAACCTTGTCCAGGGTCTGTTTTCCAAGGAGTCTAAACAGGCTTCGCAAATCTTTGGAATATACCATTGTGAAAGGAGATGGTTTAGGACTGGAATAAATATTCTGGGGCATGCCTCTTGTACGTATCTTTTGCTCACTAACACATCGCTAAGACGGTCCGATCCAGCTTGTCTTGAGAGTCCTCTGAGTGGGTGAATTCCTCACTGTAGTTGGGCTCTGGAACATGAGGGCAGGTAGTCAATAAGCATAAACCCTTGCAAAGCACATCATTTGCAACACATTGGACAAGTGCCATCTAGCATGTGAATTGTTGGTCCTTCTATTGTTGTGTGTGTCGTCGACAGTTTCCGGTGACCCCCTTTGCTCATGTCCATTCACGCGAAGATTCCTAAGGCTGATATTGATGGCAGAAGGTCGGCGGCGCCGGGTGTCTAGAAGACCCTCACGTTCTTTAGATATGCGTTGTGGGATAGCGTGTAGGCATGCAGCCTATCAGGACATAAATCTTGTCGATTGGCCATTCTGGTTCAAATCGCTCCTCGTTCTGACGTGTCTGCAGGGAGTTAGGGCCAAAACTGTGTTTTTGCCACTGGTTTGTCTTACTATAAAATAGCGCCCTTGTGCGCCGCGTGTGTGTGCATTCACCAGGTCCGTGACACTATTTAGGTTGTCCAAGCCTCAGTTGTCATCTCTCTGCACAATTCAACATTTGCAGCTCCTTACACTTGTGCTTGTGTCCCTAGCCAACCCCTTGCTGTTCTCACCTCCACCTGAGTTAGCTGGCTGGCTTGTACTGCCACGCAAGCTACAACAGTGCTAGGAAGTTGTCTCTCATGGTATCAGAGCTACGAGCCAGTGCTCGCACAGCTGCGTAGCAAAGGCGCAGCAACCGCGGCAGTAGTGAGCGTTCGCAGCCGTTGTCGTGAGTAGCAGCAGCAGCAGAGCCCACTGTCGCGGCGAGAGGTCCTGGGAGGACCCACCACATTTCAGACCGTTTTTTTTAACATCCACGACAGCTCCGCGGCCGTTCCGCGACAGCAGAAATCGATCCGTGGAAAACTCCAGGTGTTCCGCGGTGACGCGAACTCCGCGGTAGACACGGCAACTCCGCGGCCAAATCGGAACGCGTCGAGAGTGCTGCAACTCTACCGCGGTTACTCGCGTCATTCCGAAGTGATGACCCCGTGGTGACGACGCCGTAGCAGATCCACGGCATTTCGAGGATCCGTGGCACTCCGCGGCGGAAACTCAGCGGTGGCTTTGGAACGCGCCGGTGTTTCGCCAGCGGTTCATTTGGTGCTCCGCAGCCGCAAGTCCGTGACAATTCCGCGGCCGTCCCGCGCTCGCGAGACGCGAGATCTGCGTGCCAATTGCGGAACGCACCAACGGACGCTTCCGCAGGTTGCGGCACCCCACCGCATTCCGTGGCTGCTGTTCCGCGAGACCGCGGTTGCTGTTCTGCGGCAAAAACCGCAAAATTCCGCCGCAATAAAATCTGCAATAAGAGGTCCGCGGTGGCAGCTCCGCGGTGACAGCTTCATAGTGACATCTCTGCGGAGACTCCGCGGTGGCATTCCACGGTGGCAACTCCGCGATTGATATTCCTGCTACAGAAGACAGCGGGCGTTCCAGACAGCCAGCCGTCATGCCACAACAAAACCCCACCAGCGCCGCCACAGACGCTGCAGCCGAGGGCAGTGCCGTCAGTGGCCAACGCCAGCCGTCGCCGTTGTCACCGCAGCGACAACAGCAGCAGCAGTAGCAACAACAGCCACAACAGCAGTCGTCGCAACAGCAGCAACAGTAGTCGCAACAGCAGCAACAGCAGCGGCCACCGAGCCCGACAACCTTGGCGCACCATGTGCGCGCGTTGGCTCACCTGCAGGCGGAGAGCCGCCTGACCTTGACAAAGCAAGTCGCTGAGCTACAGGACCTGATCAGGAACCTACTGCCTCAGCACCAGCTGTCCCAACAGTAGCAGTAACACCCGTCTGTAGAACCAAGCGAGGACCACCTCCCTCACAGTCGCAATGCAGATGAGGTTGCGGAGACCCTCTCTGACTCTGGCAAGAAGGGTGAGGAGGAGCTACTGCGAGCACGCCTCATCCGCCTAGAGGCGCATCGCGGAGTGCGTGAGGCCAATGCCGCCCTCCAGGGCACGAGCTCCAGCGACGACGCCGGCTTGAGCTCATCTTGCCGCCCTCTCAGATTTGAGGAGCTAGCTCTGCGGTCCCGCCTGGGCAAGGGGGTTGCCTCCTCTATGCCCAGTCCCGTAGTGGCTTCAGCCGTCGCTCTGCCGATGGTCAAACCACCCAAGTAGTTTGAGTCGGACCCGCCCGTCTGCCGGACTGGGAACGAGTTCAAGTCTTGGGAGCCGCGCTTTTGCATGTGGGCCATGAGCAAAGGAATCCGTGCCTACTACCTCACTCCATATCAGGCGTCTGACCCCGCCCAGACACAGATGGCGGTTCGCGCCGCCTCCAGCCTGATGAAAGCCGCCCCAGACTTCACCAAAGACTTCAGTCGGATCCTTGGCGGTCTGCTGACCTGCTCGGGAGCTGACCCTCGCGAGGCGTGGACACTAGCTGTCACTCTTTTTGTTGGCGCCACCTTAGCCCTGACGTCCCAGCGCCTCGCCGACTTCAACTCCCTCTGTCAGACTGCTCAGGAGTCTACAGCTGACTACTGGCACCGAGTGATCCAACTGTACGAGGAGTTGGGAGACGATCCCCTTGCGCAGTACTGTGCCCTCCAGATCATCCTCCGCGGCATCCAACCTGTCTACACGCGCGTCTTCAGGAACTTCAACTAGACTCTGCTTTGCGACATGGCGAGCGACTGGACCCTGCTACGTTGGACCACCCTCCACTTCCTGGAGGTTGCTGGCATGGACGCTGCGAACCGTGCTCCTCGCAACACTGCTTCAGTTGTAGTTGCCGCCGCATCCTCCTCCCCGCCGTCAACAGCAACAACGGCTTCAGCTCAGGGGAAGAAGGGCCGCAAATCTTTAGGTGGTGGTTCCAGCGGCCGGACCAGCAGCGGCACCAGCACTAGTAATGTCAACAGCAGCAGCAGTAGCGAGAGCAGCAGTAGTAGTGGCAGCAACGGCTCCGGCGGCACGACGGGCTGCCGGTTCATGTGCTTTTACTGTGGGGGTGACCATCGCTACCCTGAATGCACTCGCCTCACACGCCGCGTGTTGGACTGGGCCAAGGTCACCTGTGGAGTGCAGTAGGCGCACGAGGCGCGCATGCGCCAGATGTCCGGTGCGACCGCTCGCTTGACCGCCACTACCACAGCCTACCCAGAGGATTCCACCGCCACAACAGGCTCCTCCGCGGATCCTCACAACCAGGCGCTCGCCGAACGCGACAGGATGATCGCCAAGCAGCACCAGCTTCTCGCCCTGCGCTCATCTCAGGGAGGTGCGAGTGAGTTGACTGAGTCGAGGTGTCCTACTGTGGACTGTCTATGTCGTTGTGTGATGATGCATGTGGTGGTCCCCACGCCCAGCAGTGTGCGCGTGACGGACCCGATGATGTGTCTTAGATGCATGCTTCTCTTATGCGCTCCGCTGGTTGCCTTCTATTGTCCTTCGCTGAGTGTCCTGCTACCGCACCTTGTTCCGTCGCCGAGTGCCACGTTGCCCCTTGTACTCGTGTCACCGACGCCACCTGGGTTGTTGACTCTGGTGCCACCCATCATGATGTGTCGCCTTGATGCCTTTGTCATCTTGCATCCTGTTGGTGTTGTTCGCTCTGTTCGCAATGCAGCTAGCCATGAGGTCTCTGTCCAGGGTGTTGGGGTTGTGTAGTTCACTGGGCCCGCTAGTCCCGTATACATCTCTGGCGTCCTCTTTGTCCCTAATCTGGAACTCAGCCTGCTGTCAATCCGTTCTTCCACCAAGATGGGCCTGGGTGTCACGCACACAACTGCCGATGCTCGCATCTTTATGCGCGACACTGAGGAGATCGTCCTCAATGGGACGGTCGTCGATGATCTATATCACATGTCTGGGTCCTCTGCGAGTGTCCCCCCCCTTGCCTCCGTCTTCCACTACTCGTGTTTTTGTTGCTCATTCTCTATCCCCTGAGCACCACGGTCTCGTGCATCGACGCCTTTGTCATGTGCACCTGAGCACTGTTGACAGGCTGATCCGCACTCTTCCTGCTCTTGGTTTTGATGCGGCGTCCTTCGAGGCGCCGCCCACGACCGACTGCCTGGCCTGAAGGGAGAATGCACCGGTCCACCTACCCTACGTCTGTCTGCAGGGCTCATCGGACCCTGGAGCTTGTCCACTCCGACCTCATGGGTCCGCTCCCTGTCGATTTTTAGGAGGACCGCGGACGCTACGTCCTGACGTTGACTAGTGAATTCACGCATATGCGCTGGGTCTGCAATCTGCGTCAGAAGAGCGATGTTGCCATTGCGGTCCGCATTTGGCTGGTCATGGCCGAGCGCTAGTCTCCCCATCGCCTTCAGACCTTTCGCTCAGACCACAGCGGCGAGTACCTCGGTGACATGGCCTGCTCCTTCACCGAGCTTGGTGTCTTCTTCAACCTCTCCGCTCCCACCACCCCCCTGCAGAACAGTGTCTCAGAGCGCTGGAACCGACAATGGAGGATACGGTCCGCGCCATGCGCGCTGAGAGCGCTATGCCTGAGGCCTTTACCTTTGAGGGCATGGCATACATGACCAGGGTCTGGAACCGCATTCCCCATGGCCCCCTCCTAGGTCACCGTACGCCCTACGAGCTGTGGTATGGGCGTCACACGGATCTACACCTGGCCCGTGTCTAGGGCTCCCTTGCCTGCGTCTGGTTCACACCGGAGCAGCAGGGGAGCAAGCTCTCTCCGCGGGGTCGCATCTGCGCCTTCATCGGCGTTGCCCCGCGGTCAAAGGCCCAGCGATTCTGGGACCTTGACCGACGCCGCATCGTGGAATCCCGTGACGCTCTCTTCTTCAAGCATCTTGCCTTTCCCGACCTTGCTCGCATCTACGCTTTGCGTGGGGCTCATGCTGTTGGGTGTGTCAGACCCCGTAGTGTGGGGGAGACTCCTGTCATGGTTGGCACAGTGCCCCCGGCCAGTACAGTCAATCTGTCACCGACACCCCAGGAGCTATCCTCAGAGGTTGTGCCCACCGGCACCCCCAGCCCCATCTATGGCTCGCTTCTCTGCCCTTGACTCTCTGTCCTCGCCTGTTTCTGAGTCTGCGTCTGAGTCTACCTTTGTGTCTGAGGCTCTGCTTGATCATGCGCCTGCTTTCGCGCCTGAGGCTAAGCCTGATCTTGCGCCCGCGTGTGGCTCTGAGCCGTCCCTGCCTCCAACCGCGGACGTGCCTGCGTCTGCCGTGTGCCCATCCCCTGGTGTTGAGGCCACGCCAGCCTCGAGAGGCATGCCTGCCGTCCAGTCCACACCGGGATGTGAGTTGGCAGAGCCCACTGTTCCTGCCCCGTCGGACCCCTACACGGGCACCCCGGCGGACGTCTCCGCCCTCGCCCGTCGCGCAGCGTCGTCAGCGATGACCCGGGAACGAAGGCCCTCAGCTTGAGTGCTTGTGGCCTTGCTGAGGTTCACCCTGGTTGTGCCACTGGTATGGCACTACTTGCTCATGAGCGCGGTCTTGCTCGTGACGCCACTGAGTCCATGGTGACGGTTGACCCTCCCTCTGCGGCTTATGCCCTGGCTAAAGCAGTACACCAGTGCTGTCTCCCGATCCCACCAGTCTGCCTAAGGCCTTGTCAGCGCCCGACGCTGAGCAGTGGCGTACTACCTGTCGTGTCGAGCTCGATGCCATGTGACAGCATTGCGTCTTTGAGCTGGTGGACTTTCCAAAGAACCGCAAGGCAATCAAGGCCAAGTGGGTTCTACGCAAGAAGATCAAGCCAGACGGAACTGTCGAGCGCTACAAAGCGCGCATGATAGTCGAAGGCTTCTCTCAAGTCCCTGGTGTGGACTACACCGAGACCTTTGCCCCTGTTGGCCGGATGACGACCACCCTCACGCTGCTGAGCCAGGTGGCACAACACGATTGGGAACACTATTAGATGGATGTCAACAACGCGTTTTTTAACGGAGACCTTGAGGAGGAGATCTACATTGTCCAGCCACCTGGCTTTGAGGATGGTACTGGTCGCGTGTTCCGGCTATGGAAGGCCTTGTGCGGTTTGAAACAGTCACCTTGTTGCTGGAAGCAGGAGATCACCAACATGCTGAGACGCGCTGGGTACGTTCAGAGTGATGCTGACCCATCCCTGCTCCTCTCACAGTCCCCAACTCAGCTTGCTGCCATCCTCGTCTACATGGATGATCTTCTGATTGCCTCACCCGACCTAGGAGCGGTGAACCCTGCCAAGACTGTTCTCTCCTCGGCCTACAAGATAAAAGATCTTGGTGATGCCTCTTTCTTTTTGGGGATGGAGATCGTGCGCGACCGTGTCTGCCGCACACTTCGTGTCCATCAGGGATGCTACGTGGAGACTGTGGAGGAGCACTTTGCTGACCTCCTCGCTACCGTCCGTATGGCCTCCACGCCCATGACCCTTGAGGGGCAGGTCGCCCTAAAGGTGGATAACCGTGCTGACCTGGGGGAGCTAGTCGATATGACCCTGTACCTGCGAGCCATCGGCTCGCTCATGTACTTGGCCACCACGACACGGCCCGACATTGCCTTCACTATCAACCTGCTTACCCAGTTCTTGCACGCTCCACACCAGCGAACACTGGAGGCCGCAGTCTGGTGTGTGTGCTAAATCGTGTCCACCGCACGCTTTGGCTTATGCTTTCGCGAACAGGTGTCCGTTGTGCTCGATGGGTACACAGACAGTGACTCGGCGTGGAGCCCAGATGGTAAGAGCCGCACTGACTACATCTTTCTCGTTGGAGGCACTATAGTGTCCTGGAAAAGTGGGATGTAGGACTGCATCGCACGCAGCACTGCTCAGGCAGAGTGTGTTGCTCTAGGCGCCGGTGCAGCGGAGTGTGTCTGGCTCGTCCGTCTGTTGCATGAACTGTGTCAGTCCATTCCCCCCGTGGTTCCATGAGCGCGAAGGCCATTGCCAATAACTTAGGTGTGTTCCATGCACGCACAAAGTACATCAATGTCGAGCACCACTTCGTGCGTGATCTCGTTGATCGTGGTGAGATCCGAGTCATCCACGTGGGCATTGAAAGGCAGTGCGCGGACTTTCTGACCAAGCCTCTGGGTCGTTCAAAGTTTCATGCGGCCACTCGTTTCGTGGGACTCTGTCCCATCCATGTTGCTGGTTTATTCCTCATGTGCCACCTTGCTTGTACTGTGCTTGCTGCTTGCAGCGGCTGTACGTTTCCTGCTCTGTACAACGTTAGCAACTGCATGTGCATGGACGTGTTTTTGCCTCCGGTCATTGGGGAGTGTTTTTTTGTGTGTCGTAGACGGCTTGAAGGCTATGACGGCTGTCGTAGACGGCTTACGGTGACCCCTCGACTCATGTCCATTCACGTGCAGATCCCTGAGACTGACGACGGTGGCCGAAGACCGGCGGCCGGCGGCGACGGGCACCCAGAAGACTCTCATGTTTTTTAGATTTGTGTTGTGGAACAGCACGTAGGCATGCAGCCTATCAGGACATAGATCTTGTCGATGCGGCTATTCTGGTTCAAACGGCTTGTCGTTCTCATGTGTCTGCAGGGTGTTATGGCCAAAACTGTGTTTTTGCCACTATTTTGTCCTGCTATAAAATAGCGCCCTTGTGTGCCACGTGTGTGTGCATTCACTAGGTCCGTGAAACTATTTAGGTTGTCCAGGCCTCAGTTGTTATCTCTCTCTGCACAATTCAACATTTGCAGCTTTTGACACTCGTGTTTGTGTCCCTAGCCAACGCGTTGTTGTTCTCACCTCCACCTGTGTGTGCTAGTGAGTTAGCTGGCTGGCTTGTACTGCCACGCCAGCTACAGCAGTGCTAGGAAGCTGTCTCTCACCTTCCACACATAAGGTTGGCCCTTCCACACAAACAGTTTATTCGGCACGTCCCCCCTGACATGAGGGTTTGGACGTGACCATTTCCTCATTGCATATGGCTGCAAGCAAGCTGGGTGCCTGCCAACTAATGACCAAAAGGGCATGACAAAAAGGGCTTCTCGCCTTTATGATTCTAGCTCTCTCCTCCTTACGATGATGTTTTGAAGCCTCCTTAGCCCGCTGACCAAACGATAATGCTTAACTGACGAAAGCGTAAGCAAGCAGCACAAGCATAGCACAAGCGTAACCCAGCAAGGATTTATTTGGAAGGGGTGCTCTAGAGCTTCAGTCCATGCAATCGTAGAGAAAGATGAAGAACTAATAAGAGAGCAACCTACATAGCTTCAACGGCCCATGGCGAGTGACGCATACGGTGTGCGTTTGCATAGAAGCAACCCAAGAACCACTTTATTGCCAAAACCCTAAGGACACCCTAGGAACAAGGTGTCATGTTAACCTGTAGTGGCAGAAATGTAAGATGTGACCATCGAATCCCACACTTGGTAGGGTCCTATTTTGAACTAACTAACATTCACCGACCTGTTACCAGACCTAGTTTAGTCCTTGACTTGCCCTATTGGGCCATGCATGTTAGGTTCTCTCGCAATTCTACATTTGCTTACTCGCTTGTCGCAACCCACTTGAGTGGTGTTGACATGCGTGCGCACAACTGAAGATTCCTCCACTAGAGGAATGTTCCCATGGCAACTGTTGATGCGTCAATAGTGGCACGCTCTGATCTCGTCATTGTCAACACACAAGTCTACATTCCACACTCACAGCCTAGTTCGCTGCAAACGCAAACGAGTTTAGCATGGCAGAGCGACAAGGCATGTAAAACAATGAATTCGGAACAACTTTGTGCTTGAGGCATTAGAGGTGCAATCCGATAGGGGTCCAGCACGGGTGCTCGTTTCTCTTACTTCTCATTCTAACCATTCACTTTCACCAGCCTCAAGCCCCTTTGTTATGCTAAATTTCTCGCCCTCGACCCCCCCTCGCAGAACTCGAGAGCCTCCCCTCTCACAGCTCTCGAGAGCCCCAACTCCCATTTGTCCAAGTGGTACGCTCCCCCCTCGCTCACTCGAGAGCGTCCACCTTTGAGTATCTATTCTCCCCCCCTTCCTCTCCTCTCCTCCCTCTCTCGCCCACCCCCACCACTATGACCCTCTTCAACATCCTATACCAGGTCTCAAATGCAGAAACATGTTGGAGTGGCCAACAACCACGACGTAGAGAATATTCACATGACCAGTGACAAGGCAACTTGCACCCTAACAGGTTGAAAACTAGAACAAGTTTTCAAGTAGAAAAAGAGCTACTGGGTCGAATGTAGTGCACGGCCACCGCCACGTGGATTGAACGGGGTTCCATGGCCCGTGGGCGGTTGGACGGGATAGCTTGAGGGTTGGAGACCCTCAAGCACCGTGGTTTTGGCCTAGTTGGTCAAGGATTCCGTCCAACCTGCTACATCGGTCATTTGAGTAGATTGTTGGCATTGTTGACATTGTAACGACCCGTTGTTGTTGACATTGTTGGAATTTGAGTAGATTCTTGACATTGTTGGCGGGCAGCCCGCTGCACGTCGGTGGCCGCCAAGCTGGCGAAGGGTACTCCATGCTGCACTTTGCCACGCACAAGATGATGTTCAACATCAATATGCTTAGTGTATTCATGGAATACACTGGATTTCTTTGCGATGGAAAGAGCCCTCCGGTCTTCATAACAAAGAAAAATGTTTGGCCATGACTTACAAGGTTTATGTAACAAACATTGCAATGCTATGGGCCCAGCAGCGCTTGGCCCTCACGTAGTGTACTCTGCCTCTTATCAGCTACACAGACTACAGCCTTGCATCCAATTGTGCCAAGACGCAACATTGCCACCAAGCAAGAACAAGTAACAAATCTTCCTCCTCCCGTCACTGCTCAAGACCGGTCATTATTTTGAGCAATCGTCATTAGCCACTAAGCGTTTTCACTGGAATCAGAGCCCAAAGAACAAGGCCATGTACCATACCAATCACAAGAGTGCATGCAAAACACTTCCCTCTGGACACAGAGAGAATTGTGCAAGTAGGTTGACGGTTAATGCAACGTAGTGATGGGTGGTGAGGGCCAGGTACATACGTGAGCCACTGATGCATATGTACCTTGACCACCCATACAGGTGGTCAGAGCCAGATCTGCATGATCATTGACCTTGGGGGCATCCTGCCCATTTGGTATGATGGGAGTGGAGGCTATGGGGAAATTGCCCAAAACATCTACAAAGCGTTCCTCCATAGCCCATGTGTGTCGTGCCTAATGAAGTTGCACTCTTGTCCATGATTGTGAATTATATTTATCCAGATCCTGCATCCCATATGTAGCCTAGAGGATTGCCTTGGGTTCCTTCATGAACTCCAAGGACGAAGTGGCAGTTAGGAGGTCATAGAATAGGACAAAACTCAAGGGACTAGGTGATAGGCATGAAAAGAGTAATCCATCCGCCTCACTTCAAACATGCCATGGTTCCTGCAGGGGGGTTGTGATCTCCTTGCTTTAACACCGGGGTGACTACTTGAGCCCATATAGTGCCTTGCAGATGCGCCAAACCTTGTTGGCATTCTCAACCTCGGGGTGTTGGATCATGTAAATCTGCTCATCTAGGATTGCATGGACTAGAATGTTAACCACATCCAACTGAGGGAGCTCCCTATCATGTTGGGCAACGGTGCCAAGGAGTCTGCAAGCCATGGCCATACACAAAACATGGGTCGATATAGTCGACATGCAAGGTTGTTGGCCGTCAAGTGTGCCATGTAGTAGTCTAATGAGACAACCCGATTTAACTTCTTGCAAAACTTCCACGTGCCATGCCTTCCACCCCGATGGCAGATTGACGAGATCAAAAGTACCATGCTCTCATATGGCTTTAAGCTTGTCTACTTAAGCTACATACCAAATCTCCACGTCTTCAACATCCATCAGTCAGGCAATAGAGGGGGAGCTTCGAGTGGCCAAAACAGGAGTATCTCATGTGGGGTCAGATATCAACAGCATCTCACGCAACCGCAAACTCCTGAGCGACCACCTTATGACTGATCGGGCATGCCGGGTGTACATCCCAAAGGTCCTCTCAATGTTATGCCCAAGGTCGTTAGTGCCAGTGTCACCACTTTGGATGCTATGTTTAAAGGGCATAGGCACGTAGGTCAGGGAGCGTTGTGCCAAAAATGGAAGCGGGAAAAAGCAATCTCCAGGCTCGCGAGTGAACGAATCACTAATCTCAGGTCTTGGGGCCGAAATCAAACTGAAAAACGATGCATGCACTGGCTTAGAGAGGACAGGTACTGGTGAAGCGGACGTAGGATTATGCATGGATGTAGGGTCCAACAAAGGCTTAGGCACACACGTAGATGCGGGAAATGGGTCGTTTGCCTGTGCGACTGCAAACATTGGGTTAGGCGTGAGCACCGGTGCAAACACTAGGTCAGACGCAGGTGTGGAAGGGGTGCAATAAGAAGAGTGATACAGATCAATTAAATGATGACACAATGACACGCATACATGGTGGCAGAGTCAACGAAGCTCTCAACAATGAGGCCCATCCTAGTGCAGGAATGAATAGGAAGAAGGCTAAGTTCCAGGGCATGGAAAAAGAGAGGCACGAAAGAAATGTGCACATGGTTAGACAGGCCGTCAGAATGCACAACCCCAATCCCTTGGATAGGAAGCGTCTGACAATACTCAGTGCACACTGAAAATATGGACCTAATTGGACTGAGGACCAAAAATTCAGATCTGAGGTCGGTCGTGTAGCAAAAGACACATAAATCAGTTATCCCAGTGCCACTTGCCTTACGGTCAGATGCTGCGACTGAGCAGCGTGTCACAACGTACTCTGACTTCACAATGAAGCATGCCACATCAGCTCTGCCTCCTTGACATTCGTCAACCCGCACTGTGTCATCACATCCATTGTTATCATCACCCGTTGATGGAGCCCCTCCGCATTCTCTACAACCCCTCCGCAATGTCTACGGACAATAGACGACTAGCTAACGATGACGCACTCGGCAATTTCACCATGCTCCCACCTCCCTACAGGTGGAGCGTCCAAAACTGGCAAAGCTCTGTAATGATATGATCTTGAGGATCCTGGCCACTTCTGCCTGCCATGGTGGTTGGTGAGGGCATGGTGTCTTTTTTTTTCATAGCCACAGTGAGGCCAGTCTGATGGGAGGCAGAGCTGATGTGGCAAGTGTGTGCAACATGGAAGTCGTATGTGATCTTGCCCAAGTCCAAGGGAAAATCTGTGCACTTGGTGTACCTGTAAGCTCTCTCATTGATGTAGGGATGGAAACCTCATCTAGTTTCACCACTTTTTAAAGTGCCATGATCCCTGCCGCATGTCCCCTGGCCCTTGTTGTACCCCTTTGTCCTCTTTCCCTAGACAGCAGTTGCAAAACTCTAGTAATGGGCCATATGAGGAGAGACAGCACACGGTGCTAGAGTCACCACCACCACTAGTGCAAGAGCGTTGGACTCATGCATGCCGGAAGCCTCGTTGGAAGTTTTACTAGGATGAGACACCTTTCCCATACAAGTAGCTCCATGTGGTTAGGGAGGATCACTAGTGCGTTGGCATCTAAGTTGGTGAACATGTCAGTGTAGTCCAAGTGCACCCAAAAAATGATGGTCGTGAGGGCTCTTGTTTTGACACTCCAAGTGTCCCCATCCAAATGAAGTGGTGTATGGCACACCTCCAATATTCACCACCAGACTAGGAAACCCACTATATAGGGCGAACTTAAGGAGAAAACATAACCTGGTTGCATAAGCCTCCATAGAAAAAGGGCTTAGTGTGTGCTCCAGGCCGTTTCTGCAGGTCTACTCCAGGTTCCACTCCGAAGGGCTCAAAGAAATGACCCGTAGTCCACCACTATGTCCTGTGGAATGGTTTATGCTAGCCTGAGCTGACACCAATGCTTTCAGGGGATTGTCAGAATGATGCTCACTCAGGTAGTATAACCAAATATCCTTTGCATCCGCCCACATATGGATGAACATCTCCTAGGTCTCAAAGCCAGCCTCTACGATGAAACGCATTGTTGGTGTCCCGGAGTGCTCAAGTGGATGCTCTATTGGAGGTGTGGCATGAGGCTTAGGGGCGAGGGTACGAGGAGTTGGGAAACATCATATGGCGGGCTCTACATTCTGCTATACGTAGGCGGACAGCAAAATGGTGGGACCCGATGCATCCTTCATAGGGGTGCTCATCCAGAGCCGGCTGGGTCCCTCCTCGAGGAGACGGGTCAACACAGATGAGCTGCTAGTGACCTCCTCTGTGTCCCGTCTGGAATCCGGTTGAGGTGCATAACAAGTCACACGCTCAACTGTGATAATACCCTTTGGGATTGCTATGATTTTTACTGGGTCTGCACGTTGGTCCTTGCTGATGCAGCCAACTATTTCCAGGTTATTTCGTGCAACCGCTTTTAGAATTCTGGTAGCAGGTCACGCTGCTTGGCCCGCTATGCACAAGCTTGAAAATGGTTTGGGTGTACAATCTTGTCAGCTGGTGAGTCCCTAATGCTATTGACTCGTCGATACGAAATGGCCCCTCATCCTTGAAGTTGAAACCTAATGGCGCCATGTGTCCTTAGCTTGAATCCACAATTGCTGAGAAAACTTCAATAGCATTTCTCCCGTGCCAATGGGCATGAAAGAATGATGATATGGCTGTTCAATGAAAAAGGGGAAAGTACTGCCGAGAAAGTTTGACTCTGTTTTCCATGTCCAAGTGGATGGGAAATATGATACAACCTGGTGATCTTTTAATTTTACCATACATTTACAAGGGGATTTTGGAGAGCAAAATGTCTATAAAAATTCCATAGGAGTGCATAAAGAATTGAGTTGAGGTGAGGTGATGTATTCTTATTCCAATCACAGCTCGGATTGTACAATATCCTAATGTTGCCGTGTACTTTGACCAATAAATATTTGTCATTGTACTTTTTTGCCAATTCATTTTTTATCACGTACATAACACAAACAAAGAAACAACGACATTGTCACTTTCCACCGAAGCACAAAAGCATGACTTTAGTTGTATTAATTAGAACAGGAAGTTTCTTCGCATAGCAAGGACTAAAAACAATGGAGTCTACAAGCCCATGACACCTTCACATAACCATGTCCTCCTCCTCATGAACCTAGACATACACAAACAGAAGGTCGCAAGAAGGGAGAGAAACCTCCCACTAGAAGGAGGGATTGAAGATATGAGGAAGGTTAACCTTCGTCTACCAGCCCTTTCCACTTCCTCCTTGAGAACGCGATTCCATGCGTTGTAGAACCATCCCCCTCCCTGAAGATGGTCATGCCGACATACATTGGCAGCCCAGCACTGGGCCCGTCTGTGTCCCGTGCAATGTACTCGTCTTCAAAATTTTGTGTACAACGGCACATCACCCAAATATCGTAGGGCCGCACCTTCTATTTGCAACCTATACAAATGTAACGAGTACGGATGCATGGGGAATCCTGTCCAAGCCACTCCTCGTGTATGGCCAATGGTGGGGAAACTGTGCACTGGCTTTCTAATGCACTCCACTCGTGCGCTCCAACACGATACTCTAACACCATGTACTCTACAATAAGTGCACACAAAAATTGTGATCTCATACCTTTGTTTATTCTTTTGCTTTCTTTTTCCCTCTCAAAATCATACATATCCCTCTCCATTTCTCTACACTCCCATCTCTCTAAGTCTTATTGGTTTACCCTCTATTCATACCTCTCTACCCCTCTCTCTTCATGTATTCCCCTCTATTTACCTCCCTCCTATTTGCCCGTTCCTCTCTCTCTCTCTACATACCTCTCTCTACCTCTCTCTCTCTCTCTCTCTCTCTCTCTCTCTCTCTCTCTCTCTCTCTCTC
>SZWC01036114.1:2450-16208 GCA_023375785.1 Penium margaritaceum | reverse complement strand
GCTTTGTTGGCAGGGCGGAGTTTGAACGCCAACGTAGTTAATGGGTCAAGACCACAGATTGAGGTTTGGGAGTCTAATGCAGGAATAAAATAGAAAGCGGGGGTGGAGGGGCCCAAAGCAATGCATCGTTTTGTATTCAATGAGCCACACAGGTTCATGTTTGCAGCGATCACTTGAAAGTCAAGAAACAGTTGTGGTAGAAGCAGGGGCCGAGGTCAAGGTCCACCGCAGGGTCAGGGACCACGGCTGAGGATGGAGCCACAGCCACGCTGGAATGTAGGGCCAGGGGCCGCGGCCAAGGTAGGAGCCGATGGCAAGGTCCCGGCTAAGGGCAGGGATGCTACCAAAGGCGAGGCTGCAGCCGAGGGTTCAACGAGGCCAAGGCCGAGAGGAAGGAGGGGGATGAGGCTAAGGGGCACCCCAAGGCCAAGGTGGAGTTCAAGGCAAAGGGTGGGGGCAAGGTCAGTGCATGGTCTGGAGCGAGGGCACGCCCTAGAGCATGGGCACTGCCAAGGGCAAGGGCGTGGCTAAGGGTAAGGGTGCGGCCAAGGGCAGGGGGCGGCCAAGGGGGAACCTAGCAAGGATGCCATGGCACTGATGAAGGTCACTGTCGTCATTGTCATGGTTGCTTGTGGTGCAACCGGTCATTGCTGCAGTCATCACCTGTACTGCTGGTGCCGTAGCCCTGGCTACCGTGGTTGCCATGGCTTCCGCTGCTGCCGCCGTTGCCCTTTTTCCTGCTTTGATAAGACTTCATAACTTTTGGAATCCTGGGCTGCTTGTTCAGGTTGGAGCATGTTCCAAGGGGTTAGGAAGAGAAGAAGCAATTAGAGCAGACCCAGGAGCTGTAGGTGTTGCTGCAATTGGAGGATTCACAGGAAGCTATGACAATGCTTCGCCTATGCATTTTGCCTTGGGCCAATTTTTGGGTGCGTGCACTGCCCCCCAATCAGGATTGCCTGATGGTCTTGCGGGGGTCTGAATTTTCCATGTAGAGTGCTCTCTTGGGAATACTGGTGGTGGTGGAGGCCCTTGCAGAATCCCTTGTTAATGCCTTTCAGATGCTCGCGAGGCTCGAGACGCACTTACAAGTTAACGAGGGAGGGATGGGCATTGTAGTTAAGCCAAGGGCACACCTCGCATATGTATGCTCCTCAGCAGCCTTCATCAAACCGCTTGCCTAGCTCTTTTGCCGCTTCCTCTCAGGGGCTAGGGAAATGGAGTTGTCGTTTCCTCTCTGGGAGGAGCAGTGGAGGAGCTCCTGGCTACCGTCATTGCCAGCCTGCCCCCTGTGGATGCACTGAGACAGTGCTTAGGGCTAGGTCGTTATCAGAGACTGAGCAGATTATTCTTTTAATTCAGGTACCTTCAGTGGCTGGAGGAGGTGGAAACGGTCGGCAGGGTGCTGTTTCCTAGATGCTTGCGTCGAGGTGATCCAGAGGTGCTGGGCAGGTGGATCTTGAAGCACAGTCCTCTGGCTTCAGGCAAACTCCATGGGCTCCGGAAATTCTTTGTACTTGGCTCCGGCTGACTTCTGTCTCCAGGCCCAGCTCTGGCCTGGCCTGCCCTTCAAATACCTCATCGACCATGGAGGACACTGTCTTCTTCCAATGGAAGTCACGTGACAAGCGGGACTGGGGCTAATCATCCGGGTCCATCATGTCATCTGGGATGCCTTGATGGAAATTTGACAAAAACACTCGTTACGCGTGATGGTACAACTGAAGCGTCTACTGCTGGGGGTATTGCATCCAGACCTCTTTGTCTTCGACACAGTGCAGAGCACGGCGTGGGTTGTGGATTTGTATGACTGTGTGCAGATTCATCTGTCTCCCCACTAGGGCCGCAGCCCTTGGGCTCTCTTTCATTGTCTGAACATTTGGGCGGGGAGGGGAGTCTAGTGCCAATTCTTACACCTGTTCCACATTTTCTTTTCTTTCTTCTTCCATTGTATTGTGCCGTGGTTGGTGGCATCACTGTATCCTAACATGTGTTTCTGCCAGTCCGTAGCATGTCCTTTTTCTATGAATGTATTCACTTTTGGTACAGAAAACGTTTAGTACTGAATGCTTTGGGCTGAATTATTCAGCCCCAGTTGTGCAGTCCCCTCAGGAAGCATAAACACAGAGATTACGTACTAGATTACGTACATAGAGATTGTGTAATCTTCCTTACAAGGCCTACAAAATGGGTGGCAGGGAGTGTGAAACACTGTAAACAAGGCTGCTTTTCGAATCGGGGCGAAAGGGTCTCCCGACTGGGATGAAACACATAGAGTCCAGTTGATAGGTCTTGAGTTCGATCCCCACNATTTGGGCGGGGAGGGGAGTCTAGTGCCAATTCTTACACCTGTTCCACATTTTCTTTTCTTTCTTCTTCCATTGTATTGTGCCGTGGTTGGCGGCATCACTCTATCCTAACATGTGCTTCTGCCAGTCCGTAGCATGTCCCTTTTCTATGAATGTATTCACTTTTGGTACAGAAAAAGTCGAGTACTGAATGCTTTGGGCTGAATTATTCAGCCCCAGTTGTGCAGTCCCCTCAGGAAGCATAAACACAGAGATTGCATACTAGATTACGTACATAGAGATTATGTAATCTTCCTTACAAGGCCTACAAAATGGGTGGCAGGGAGTGTGAAACACTGCAAACAAGGCTGTTTTTCGAATCGGGGCTAAAGGGTCTCCCGACTGGGATGAAGCACATAGACTCCAGTTGATAGGTCTTGAGTTCGATCCCCACAAGTAGCACTAGGTATTTCTTTCTTGCGGTGCAATCTTCATTGTGAAATTGATCTTTTAACAAGAACCATGGGCACACGTAGTATAGAGTTATGCTGCGGCCTGCGGCACTACAAGGTGGAGAGAAGGGCTAGCAAAACACCAATTAAAACCGGCTCAACTCAATAGAAACCCGAGAACGCCAATGCGCCCAGCACGGTTGCCCTCCGAGCAAGCGGCTTGACCTCCTCCTAAGGGGGTTGCTCCCCCTTGGCCTCGCCATGCATCATGCTGAAAAGCCGAATGGCCCAACACTGGGTGCAGATGCCAGCAATTCAAACCCGCTGCGCCGATTGCCTGAGCTGAGTCACGTCGCGGACCTTGTCCCAGGAAAACATGTGACAACGGAACTGGTCCCCCATGCCGCCTAGGGTCTCCCACGCCAGAGGAAGCATAAAGTAGCTGCTAAGGGGGTGCCCCGCTGCTCTTGGCCACCTTCACCCCCCCGACCACCACGATGAACTTCGCGAGCCCCATGGCCCTTTTCTCCTGTGCATGCACTGTCGTCACGTCCAACACCCGGACAGTTCCCATCGCCCAACCTTCCAGTGAGAGGACCAGGTGCAGGTATACCCCACCCCTCAGCAGCGCCAGGATATCCTCAGAGGGAGCTGGTGCACCTTGCAAATGTCTGCCAACTCATCGCAGATGGCGTTGTGGACCCTCTGGGTGGCACCACCCCTCTGATGCCTCCGTCTGACCGCCACCGGATTCAACCCATCCATCTCAACAATTTTATTGTAGGGTAGATTCAGCCTAAGCTGCATCTCAGCATGGAGCCGAGAATCCGCCGGCGCCAAGTATGTGCGGTCCAGCAACCCCCACGGAGTGGCCTGCAGCCAAAGCAAGCTGCCCCTTGTCATCCCTGCTTAGCACCGCTGGTGCACATGGCAAGGACAGCCATTGCAGTCTGCACTCTGCTCCCATGCCTCCTCCGTGCAGCCACAGTACCACAGTGCCAGCACTCCCACCTTTTGAATCCACTGGTCCAGCTGATATGCGAAGCACACCTGGCTCATCTGCTGGTAGAGGCCTCCCATGCATCCCTGCTGTGGATGGAGGGGAGATCAGTGAACAGTTGAAGTTTGATCACCAGGCGATGTACACGGCTTGGGAGGAGATGAGCATGAGTCTCGAGTGCGACAGGTGGACGGATCGGTTTAAGAGGCCGACTGAGATGGCGGTGGCAGAGAATGTGGAAACAGGCTGGACCTACCTTGATTTTACTCGGTGAATGATTTTTTTCGGCCAATGAAACGGGCGTCTTACTCGGGCTATATCAGGGCTGAAAATCCCGTTTTTTTCAGACCACCCAAACTGGGTGGTCTTGGGGGGGGGGGGAGGGGGGGGGTTGGGCTTGGAGAGGGGAAAATCAGTGGGGGGCACTTATACGGCATTATTTCTTGCATCTGCCTCCTGTTGCTGCCTGCTGCTGCCTGCTGCAGATACCGATTCCTTGCGGTGGCTGCTGCCTGCTGTTGCTGCTTCCTACTGCTGCTCCTTCCTATTGCTGCTCCTTACTTGCTGCGTCTGCTTGCTTGCTGCAGTTGACTGTGTCCTACACGCTGCTGCCACGGCTGCCCTTCCTTTAATGCTTCTGTGCCTGCTCATGCTGTGCCTGCTGCCACTGTTGCCGTGGCAATTGCCGCTGCCGCTAATGCTACTCCTGCTGACAGGCAAGCACCTTCTGCTGCTGTGCCACTACTGCTGTTCCAACACCTGCTGCAGCTGGCAAAAAAACGGAGGAGTTCGCGGAGGTACAAGGACGCGTGGTGGTGAAGGGCAGTAGGTGGAGGGGGACACCAGATCTGGACGGCCTCCAGATTTTAAAGATTGTGCCACTCTGAGAATGACGGTTGGGGAGCACATAGTGTGGGTCGCGGTCTCTAGTCCGTGCAACCCTCATTGTTTTGGGGGGGGGGGGGTGGGAGTCGCGACTGGGGGGCCCGGATTTGACCCCTCCCCTCCCCACTAAAAAACCGGGAAACTGCAGTACAAAAACGGCTATCTTTATTCAGGCTCAAGGGCTAAAAAAAACCCGTTTCTATCAGGGTAGGGTTGAACTCATGTGAGGAGTGAGTGTGAGCTGGTAACACAACACTGGCGAGTACATCGCCGATTTTCCGACGAAGTCCATTAAGAGGGTGAGGAGGAGAAGGTGCTGCAGGTGGTGATGAACAACGTTGGCAACAACAATGCCGTGTTGGCTATAGTGGGTGTGGATGCACCCTCAATGATGTCTAGCTCTCACTGAAGCACGCTACCACTATTTGGGCAGCCAATGGACACCTTCGGTGAAGAGTGTGGAGCACAAGGATCATGGATGTGAGTGGGCAGAACACGTCGCATTTAGTAGAACTGAATCGAAACACGTTCTTCTTTTGTTAGTGAGCATAGTGAGATTACATCACATGCTTTTAGCCTGTGATCGAAGCTTTCCAACGCATCCAAGCACGCCCAAAACGAGGCAGTAGAGCCCCTGCTACGGCCGTCGAAGTAACCCTTGGTGGAGTCGTTCACCTTGTCTTGCATGCTAGGCAACTGGAGGCGCTTCGACGATGACCCGTTTAAGCGCTCTTCCTTGCCCAAAAGTCAAGGAGAAGTTCACCCTGGTCAAGGAAGTCCTTATGGTTACCTCATTCATGCCCCTGGTGCATTTGGAGCCCATTCGGAACAAACTCGGATCACTGGCGGTGGATTATCACGCCACCCATGGCGGGTACCAGATTCCACCCGTCGAACACCCGGTTTTTGTACAAGGCTAACTTTTTGAATACTCACTCACATCGAGCGATTCAAAACTTGATCCTGCATGGAGCAATCCAAGGAATCCAAATGGAAAGTTAGATAAGGTGTTCAACCACTCCCCAGTGGTCAAACCAGGGAGACGATCAACCGCACTCATGGCAAGGGGCACACCTTGTCAATAATCTCCCCCTTGCACCGCTGCCTTGATGCCCTCTCCTTGGAACCTGTAGCATTTCAAACCTCACGGCGCAGACAGAGCTCCATCCATCTCACGTCGTGCCTGTTCTTGGGCTGTGCCTTGGTCATCGGCGAGCATGTGCTAAGTGCCACAATGCACAATAGTCGCATCTTCCTTCGCCACCAAGTCGCGCATGTAGTGATGCTGGATCTCGATGTGCTTGGTCCTCATATGTAGCACCGGGTTCTGGGTCAGGCTGATGGCACTCATGTTGTCAATGTTGAGTACTGTTGGCTTCCTTTGCGGTACGCCGATCTCTTTTTGCAGCCGCCGCAGCCATACCGCCTCCTTTGCGGCTTCTGCGAGTACAATGTAATCGGCTTTGGTGCAGGATAGTGCAACACAGTCTTGCTTCCTGCTTGCCCATGAAACTGCTGCACCACCAAGCACAAACACGTACACTAACGTTGATTTTCTTTCATCCACATCACCAGCCCTGTCAGCATCCGAGCAGCCGACCAACTGGAGGGAGTCATCACACGCTCCCCTTCCAAACACGAGCTGCAACTGTTTTGTCTCCTTGAGATAGCGGAGGATCCGCTTCACCGCTTGCCAATGCAGCGGCCCGGGGTCAGCAACATAGCGGCTCACTTGGCCCTCCGCGAAGGCCAAGTCGGGCCGTGTTGTCACCATGGCCTACATGATGCTCCCAACAGAGAACTGCTATGCCCCCCCCGGCATCCCCTCCTTCTCACAGTCTGTGCTTGGCCCCATGCTTGAGCTCAGCTCACATGTGGTGGTCATGGGTATGCCAATGGGGTTGCACCCCTCCATGTCGTAGCGGCGGAGCACCTCCTACTCGGACTTTGCCTGCCCCATCTCCAGCGTGCGTGCCTTGCGGTCTCTCTTAATGGCGACGCCGAGGTAATGCTCACCTCGCCCATGTCAGTCATTTTGAACCAACCGCCCAGCTGCCACTTTAGGTTCACCAATTCCTCCATGTCCGATGACACGAGGATGAGGTCCGCCACGTAAAGGACCACGATCTGGTGCAACTCCGGTTGCTTCTCCACATACACGCTCTGATCCCCTTCGCAACGCTTGAAGCCAAGCCCGGCTATGAAGCCACCCATTTTCAAGTACCACATGAGTGGCGCTTGCTTCAACCTGTATAGCGCTTTGCGAAGCTAGCACACCTTCCTCGGCGGCGCGTCCACCGCCTCCGGCACTTCCATTGAGGAATGCGGTTTATACATCCATTTGGTGGATTTCGTAATCGCGCGTTGTCGCCACCGAGAGGATGGAACGGATGGAGGCGAACTTCGCCATTGGTGCGAACGTCTCTTTGTAATGTTCACCCTTCCAATGGACCTACCCCTTCGCCACCAGCCGTGCCTAGTACCGCTTCACCTTCCCCTTCTTGGTGAGCTTCTTCTTGAAGATCCACTTGGAGCTAATGATCTTCGCGCCCTCTGGCTTGTCGATCAGCTACCAAGTGCCATTTTTTCCATGGGAGGCGAGCTTAGAGTTTATAGCTCCCTCCCACTTAGCCCCATCTTTTGCTGCAATGCCTCCTTGAACTCTCGGGCTCCTCTTGCACAAAAAATGCCTGAGCAAACCCAATCCAAATGCCCCCCACGACATCCTACCGTTTTGGCGTCCTTCTTGCTCGTCCGCTTCTTCGGGGCTGTTGCTGTTGAGACCGTTGCTGCTGCTGCTACCGTCGCTGCTGCTGCTGCTGTCCTCTCGCGGCGCCACTTGCACCGCTGGCCTGCTCCCCCTCTCTTAGGAACCGTGGACATGCGGGCTCACTCCCCACCACCTTGTTTAGCTCCACTGCTTCCGGCGCTTCGGACTCACTGTCCGCATTGGCTGAATGCAAATCAACCGCTTCCCCATCCCTGGATGGTTCTTGTCGTTCAGAGCCGCTCGAACGCCACCATCTTTTGCGTCCTCCGGTGTCTCCCCCTCTAGGAGTGGCAGTCACTCCCCACACTTCAATGACCAGGAGTGGTGTCTCTGGACGTGTGACGTTCAATGCTCAACGTTGAGCGTCACATGTCAGAGTCCGGTTGGGGCAGGATGCTAGGCGCGGCAGACAGTCCGCGGGGTCCTGGCCGCTAGGTTCTACCTGACGTCTGGGTTCTGCTGAACGGACGGACCCCGACAGTGGGGTCCGCTGTGGTTTTTTTTTCCGCCGAACGAGGTTGCTTCCAGCTGCTCGCGACAGGGCAGGCTTCTGCGAACGACAAGGCTGACCATCGCTTTTATTCCTGACGAAGTGGAGATGGGGGAAGTGAAGGGGGAGTGGTAACCATGAAAAGACAAGAGAAGGACCCGGGTAGAAAATGCATAAACTAAGACTGAAAACATTTTTATGTACCTTAAATGTTTTTTCCTCGGAAATTTCTATTATCTAGGCAAAAATACCTCCTCGCCTCCTTCCCCGCCCTCAATCCATTCCTCGATCCTGTAGATCCTCTCCAACCCCCCTCGTGGTCGATCTTGATCCTGTCGATCTGGATCTCGATCCCGATCCCGATCTTGCCAAGTCAACACTGGTTTAGAGTTGCGGAAGGCTGACCTTCGTTTTTTTTTCCCTCATTCTTTGGGTGCTAGATGCTAGACTCGTGATGGTAGCCTCGAAGCTGCACGCTGGACACTGGACGCTGGACGGCAGACTCTAGACGTGTGACGCTCAACGCTCAATGTTGAGCATCACACGTCTAGAGTCCAGTTGGGGCAGGATGTTGGGCGCGGCAGACAGTTCACGGGGTCCGGACCGCTGGGTTCTGCCTGACCGCTGGGTTCTGCCTGACCGCTGGGTTCTGCCTGACCGCTGGGTTCTGCCTGACCGCTGGATTCTGCCTGACCGCTGGGTTGTGCCTAACCGCTGGGTTCTGCCTGACCGCTTTGCGCTGCCTAACCGCTGAGTTCTACCTGACCGCTGGATTCTGCTAAACGGACCCCGACAGCGGGGCCTGCTGTGGTTTTGTTTTTTTCTGAAGGAGGTTGCTTCCAGCTGCTCGCGACAGGGTAGGCTTCAGCGAACGGCAAGGCTGACGATCTTTTTTTTTTCCCGACCACGTGGAGATGGGAGAAGTAAACGGGGAGTGGCAACCGAGCAAAAACAAGAGGACCCGGGTTGAAAATGCATAAACTATAACTGACAACATATTTGTATGTAACGTTAATTTCTTTTACTGAGAAACTACTACATTTTAGGCTAAAATACCCTCTCCCCTCCTTCCTCGCCCTCGATCCACTCCTCGATCCTGTCGATCCTCTCCACCCTCCTTCATGGTCGATCTCGATCCTGTCGATCTCGATCTTGATCCCGATCTTGCCAAGTCAACACTGTCTTCCTGTTTGCCGCTCCACTGCCGCCACAAACTCCTGCATACATGTCACAACATCACTCTTCCTCTTGATGATGTAGAGGTCGAGCTTGCAGCTGTGATCGTCGATGAAGGTCACAAAGTAGCAAGCAACCCCAATGGAGCTCTCGAATGACCCACACAGGTCAGTGCGGACCACCTCCAGTTTCGCCGATGCACGCATCCCTTTGCCATCGCACGTCTGTCCTGTAGCCTTGCCGACCGTGCATGGCTCGCACACGGCATTCTTGGCTGCGTCGAGGGTCTCGACCTCAAGACCCCACACCACTTCCTTCTTCGCCATGTTCCTCACAGTTGAGGGAGCAATGTGACATACGCGGTGGTGCCATATGTTCAGGTTTCATTCATCCTTCATCACGAGGTTGACGGCGTCATTCCTCGCCACATCGGTAAGAACCTTGGTATGAAGAAGGTATAGGTCCTCCTCCCTCTTGCTAAGTGCAATCACCTCGCCATCACTCTCCTTTCGGATGATGCCCTCTTTCTTGTTGAAGAGTACCTCGAGCCCCTTGTCGGTAAGGTGGGTCACTGACAACAGGTTTGCCCCAAAGTTGGGCATGTGGAGCACGTCATAGATGGTGCACAGAATGATTTTCTCGTTCACCACCGACTGAATGCGAGTATTGCCTTCACCCGCGACTAACTCCGTTTTGCCGTTGTCCACTATCATGCGCCGCTCGGTGGCGCCGTAGGTGACGTATGCCGCCCGGTTGTATTGTGTGTGGCGGCCTGATCTAGAGTCGATCACCGTGACCTCCGGATCTATCAAGTCGATAGACTCCCTGGCCATAATGGCTTGGGTGTCCTTCCCGCCCTTCTCGTGCTGGTCCGACTTGTTGTTGGGGCAATCGTGTGCGTAGTGGTCCTATTTGCCACAGTTGTAGCACTCCCCTTTGCTGTCACCTCTCTTGGTGCACTGCTTGGCACCCTTCCCCTTCTTGCCTTCCCCTCCACCTTGAGGGTGGACGGCATAGGCGGGACATGACGTTGCCCCGCTCTCTCTCCCACCACGCCGCATCCATTCATTGCGGACGTACTCAGCCACCTTCGGGTACATCAGCTCATTAGCGGACGAGTCGCCCACGATGGTGATTATGGGACTCCAACTGTCCGGCAAGGCCAGGAGGAGGATCGTGGCTTGCAACTGAAGGTCGACCTTCCATCCGGTGGCTACGCACTCGGCAGCAAGGCAGTCGATCTTCTGTAGGATCTCCATGATGTTGTCGCCTTTGTTGGCTCGGAGGGTGACCAGCCTCTTGAAGACGAAGAGCTGGTTGGCAAGGTTAGTGGACTGGTTGATGGTGCAGAGCTTCTTCTAGGCATTCGCGACCTCCGTGCATCCTTGAATCAATGCGTGCTGCGGCGGGGCTAGCGCTAACCAACATAGCCAGCGCCTTCCTGTTACGCTTCTTGTACTTGTCTACTTCCTTTGGCATTGCAGTATCCGGTGGAGCCGTCTCTTTACCGTTGACAAGCTCAAGCAAGCCTTTGTTATCGAGGTAGACCTCAGACTGCCGCCTCCACAAAGGGAAGCTGTTTCCATCAAACTTGGAGACGGCGCCGATGTTATCTTGCTCGGTCGTTGCCATGGCACGCGACGGTAGCGTAAAGGTTGAAGAGCTAGGGTCCTTCTAGGCATGTGGGTCCATAACCCTTTGTTGGCTCTAGTGAGTGTGGATGATACCTCAAGGATGCCTAGCTCTCAGTGAAGCACACTACCAGTGTTTGGGCAGCCAATAGACACCAATGGTGAAGAGTGTGCAGTACAAGGATCATGGATGTGAGTGGGCAGAACACGTCGCATTTAGTAGAATTGAATCAAAACATATATTTTTTATTTGCTAGTATAGTGAGATTACATCACATCCTTACCGTCTATGATCTAAGCTTTCCAACGCATCCAAGCATGCCCAAAACGGAGCAGTAGAGCCCCTGCTACGGCCGTCAAAGTGCCCCTTGGTGGAGCTGCCCACCTTACCTTGCATGCTAGGCAACGGGAGGCGCTTTGACGATGACCCGTCAAAGCGCCTTTCCTTGCCTAAAAGTCGAGAAGAAGTTCACCTTGGTCAACGAGGTCCTTATGGTTACCTCATTCATGCCCCTGGTGCATTTGGAGCCCATTAGAAACAAACTCGGATCATTGGCGGTGGATTATCCCGCCAACGTTTTGAATACTCACTCAAATCGAGCGGTTCAAAACTTGATCCTGCATGGAAAAATTGAAGGAATCCAAATCTAAAGTCAAATTGGGTGTTCGACCACTCCCTAGTGGTACAACCAGGGAGTACGATCAACGACACTCATGGCAAGGGGCACATCTTGTCAACATGCTGTGTTGAGAAACTGCTAGCCAGCTACCCCAACATCCTCTATAGCCGTTGCACTGCACAATGTCTCCATCTTTGCATTGAGGACATCTTGGAACGGCATCGTGAGTGTACTTTCACACTCAGGCATATCTCCTAGATCGTCCTCTTTGTGAAGAGGCATCAGCTGGTCAACAGCCTGTTTTGGGACATGTTGAGTGCACTTGAGCTGTTGCGGCCTGGTGCCACCTGCTTTGACACGTAGGTCATCATGTTGAAGCGTATCTTGCAATTGCAGGAGCGGCTGTGCGAGATGGTAGCGTAAGCCGAGTGAGGAAGAATTTTGGTGTGCATCAAAGTGGGTGCAGGGCAAGGCATTGGAAGAGGCATTTAAAAAAAAAAATAAAAAAAAAAATCTTGATTAA
Organism: Penium margaritaceum; assembly: GCA_023375785.1. Classification (NCBI taxonomy): domain Eukaryota; kingdom Viridiplantae; phylum Streptophyta; class Zygnematophyceae; order Desmidiales; family Peniaceae; genus Penium; species Penium margaritaceum. The sequence goes on along the minus strand of SZWC01036114.1, from coordinate 4,373 downwards.
CATGAAGTAACATGCAAATGCCGCCCCTGACCGGCACATCTACGGGGTATGAAAACATGCAACAGCTGCCACACACGGCACAAAAAAGACGAGAGAGAAGGCAAGGAAACAAGCGTCAAGGACAGAGGAGACTCTCCTCGCCGTCCAACGGCACAGTGTAGCAAAGGTCAGACAGCGTAACAGGGCCAAGGGGCCACGGCCGCAGTAGCTCAACAGGTGTGACACTGCCCAGCGCCGCGTCCAGTCCGCCACGCCAAAAGCCGAAGTCGCGGAGCACATGACACTGCTGCCGTATCCCAGCAACGGACAGCCGCTGCGCGAACAAGGACACCGCCCGCGCCGACCACCCCGGCTGGTCAGCCGCGCTGCGCCTGCCCCGACCCTTCTCGAGGCACAACGCCGCCAAGCGCCGGATGAAGCGCCAAGAATCCGGGCCAAGACCGCCGAAGGTCTCCCAAGAGGCATTTTTGGAGCACTGCATGGACCTACACTGTGTCATTGAGCCTGTGTGGACCATGAGACGTACAGTGGAAAGGCAGAAGGAATACGTGCCCTGGATCTACAACGACCCGCTCGAATCGAAAGAGCAACTGAAAGTGGCTGTCAAGAACACTGCGCCTGTGTTGTGTGTGGTGCATGAGGTACGCCCTGCGGCTGAGGCTGGAGCGAGGCGGTAAAATCTCGCGTGTCAACAGTCGCAACTGTTAGCATTTAAAGCTAGTTGCGTGCCGCCGCTCAGACTGATCTTGGTGGGGTGGGTGTGGCGCGTGCGCAAGCTGAGGCGAGTGGAGGGCGAGCGCGAGTGTGTCCCGTGCAAGAGGTAGATCCTCTCCAGGTGAACGTAGAAAACCCAGAACTCGTCTCCCAGACAACCGAATGTCTCCCACGCCAGTGCCTCCAAGTAGTGCCCCCTTCATGGTGCAACTGCACACTTGTGCACCTCGTCCTTCTCTGTGGCATGGATGGCCTTCCGCGGTCCACTGCCCCTGCGTGTCCACGGTTGTAACATCGAGGACCCACATGGTGCCCCATAAGGGTAAGGTCTTGGTGAAGGAAATCCTGCTCATCGGGCAGCGACAATACGTCCTTCCGCTCGACCCATAAGGTGAGGCAGTGCTCCATGTAGATGTCAGACATCTCATCCCAAACGGCGTTATAAACCGGCCACACAGCATGTCCCTCCTCCTTCCACGTCACATGGAAGGAGAAGGAGGCCCGCGGCCAGAGCCAGCCTGTCCAGCCCTACCTGCTCTAGATTCCCTAGGGGAAGGCAAAGCCACAGCTGGGCATGAAGGCGAAAGTCCACCGCTGGGAGAAAGGTCCTCTCATCGTCTCCTGACAGCATGGCCTGAAGCCACAGAGAGCTCCCCCTCACTTTCGCCCAGCACCTGCTGTGTGCTCTACGGCAACACCCAGTGCTTCGTCCCCACGCCTCCTCTCCACTGCACGCACACACTCCAGCCTCCCTGATCCACTGGTCCCTACGACTCGTGAACCACATCACACTGATTTGGTGGTAGAGGTGGGTTACGGTGCTCTGCTGCAAGGCCTCCGTGGAGGGCACCACTTTGAAGATAGGCAGTGAAAGCTCCTCCTCCATCCTCCTCCAGAGGGGGCAGAGAAAGTGCAACTCCTGCACTATAGGGAGGAAAGAACCAAGCTTGCACATCAGGGTGGAGCACTCGTCGAGTAGCGCAGGCATAGGCTAACTGTGTCCAATCGCTGGTGCTCAGAGACCTGCTCCCACAAAGCCGAATGGCAACTTCATTTGCCACCGTACCATCCGCTTGAGGTGCCAGTCCTCGGACCCCTCCACCGAGGCCACCGGGACTATCCTACACTGTTGTGTCAAATCGCTGCTGCACCATTAGCTGTTTTTTGTTTTGTTTTGTTTCATTCAATCCTGTCAACAGATGGATAGGC
>SZWC01036106.1:0-12500 GCA_023375785.1 Penium margaritaceum | reverse complement strand
AGGTGACGGTGGTCATCTCTCAGACCCGTTCCAAGACAGAGGCCTTTTTTGGTGAGGTCGCGGTTTGCAGAGCATCACGCCAGGCATATGACTTGCGGATGGAGGACCTCGCGACAGAGATCAGGTATCTGCGAGAGGGGGTGATCCTACAGGAGAAGCTCTTGGGACATGAGCAAGCGCTCCAGCAGGGGGCCATTCAGGGCCTGCAGCAGCAGGTGGTGGACCTACGGTCCCAGGCCGGCTTACTTGCAGCACAGAAAATGACCCTGGCGGTGGACCTTTCCCCACGTGAGGTCGCGCGGGCGGTGAGAGATGCACCCTCCCCTCAATGGGAGGGTGAGATAGAGATGACCCCGCAGGAGGATGCAGAGGGGACAATGGAGGCCACACTGGGGGGCGGCTCTGGGCAGGTTGCTCGAGCTACATGAGACGTGAGGGCAGCTCTGGTGTGGAGTTGCCTGGACTTCAGGCACGGAATAGCCATGGGTCTGGATTCTCAAGGGGATCAGGTGCAGGAGGGGGTGGACACGATGATGGAGATCGAGTCAGTGTGGTTGAGCAGTGGGAGCGTCATTGGCCACAGTCCGCGACCTGCCCCATACACCAGCATAAAAGGGCCTCTCTAGAACACGAGGGACCCGCTTGCGGAGTGGGGCACCCCGGCGGCGGCGTTGCCGCCAACGCCAGCGAGATGTATTCATGGTCGCAGCCGTGTCACCTGCCCTTGGGCTATTGACAACGGCAATGGAGGGAGCCCCCACCGGCAGCAAGGGTACTAGCCCAGGGGGGTCCCGGATAGGCTAGAGGAGGAGAGCAGGTCGGGCCGGGAGGACGTATGACATGGGGAATGAGGGTTGAGATCGGACGACGAACTAGGGGAGGATCCGGGTAAGGGCTCCTCGGGTGCCGCTGGGTCTGGTGGCGTGGGTTGGGATAACGACAACCAACGACAATGAGGGACGGAGTCCGCACATATGGATGAGGTTGAGGAGGAAGACGATGGGGAGGTGAGACAGGAGGAGGAGGTCGTGGACGAGGAGGGCCGTGTAAGGGCAGGCCCGGCTCATGATCGGGTGGGCAGAGAGTCAACCGATGTGAGACCTCATCCACCCTGCCTTTCCGTCTGCTGTGTCCGAATGAAGATGCGGTGTATTTGACGATCGCAACGGCAGGATGACCCGAGGATGAGTGTTCCAGAGGACAGCCTGGATGAGGAGGGCACGACAGAGGTTCAACCAGCAGTTGGGGCCTCGAGAGAGGATGGAACGGGTGCCCCCTCAGGCCCCAGACGGGTCGGGAGGAGCTGAGGCAGCTGTTGATGGTGATGAGAGAGCGGAGACGGAGGCAGAGGGTGCAACTGCCGAGACTCCAAAGGCACGTGAGCCGACAAGAGTTGAGGCAATCTTTGTTCGACAACCTCCTTGGAAATGCCCCTGGATGGGATGCAGCTTCAAGGGACGGTTGCAGCACTCCCGACGCTCCCACTGGTATTGCAGCCATTGTAGGTGGTGCTTTTAGTCTGATCTATAGGGGATTCAGCAGCGGTGGGTGGACCTGATCCGAGAGGCACAGGTGGAGGAGGTACGGAGTGACCGACGGATCAGGAGTTGTGCGACAAGTACAGCGGAGGCGGCGGAGCGGCAGGCATGGCTGGCCGAGCGCTGAGCTTCAGGAGGGATGGCTGACCCGGAGCAGGTGTATGGGATGGCGGGGTGGCAGACAGAGTTGCGACGGAGATGTCAGGCGAGGCAGTTACAGGAGGAAGCTTGACGCCTCCGTCGCCAGCGGTACCATGCGGGCCGGTGCGTGCGAGACTGTCTCGCACGGAAGGCTTAGAGGGGCGGGGGAGGGGGTGAGCTATCCCAAGAGTGAGAGATAGGAGCTGGGGACTCGGCTGAGGCTGAGGAGAGGACAGGTGGCACACCCGCCCCCAGCGTGACACACGCACCAGCCACTGGAGCACCTGGGGAGGCCAGTCTAGGAGAGGAGGAGCAGACACACACTGTGGTGGAGGAGTTCCTCTGCCAGTGGTTTCCCCAGATGGCAAATGAGGAGTGCGACACGAGGAGAGCTACAAGAGCAAGTACGGACCCCTTGCATCAGACTCCACAGACGACGTCTTGGGATGGCATGATGGTGAAAGGCGACGGCAGATATCTGACCGCTCGGCCAGCCTGTGCCCGTGAGGTGGTCGGACCACATGTGGGCCAGGCTAGGTGAGGCACAGGAGGCAAGGGCGCTGAGCAACCAATGGGACAGGAGCATCAGGAGGGTGGGGGTCAGGAGGATGCCAGTGGAGGACTGCAGCCGCAGTTCTTGGGACGTCCCCTTTTGGCGTTACCACCTCCAGAGGCTAGCAGGAGTCCTCCACAGATGCGAGGGGATACAACGTCGACAGCTCGGAGTACATGGGTTGTGGCAGCCCAGGATCAGATGACACACAGGAGCGAGGGTCGATCACAACGTAGGGTCCCTTTTGGAGCCCAAGTTGGTGGTGGCGGTGCTGTAGTGGCAGTGGAGCAGCAGCGAGAGGACGAGCGTCGACACCACCAGAAGGAGGCGATCCAGGAGCAGCGGCAAGAACCACCAGGCTGGCAGAGGGGAGAGCCCTTGCAGCAGCAGGGTCCACATCAGCAGTAGAATGATACACCAAGTCAAGCTAGACCACCACAAGGGAGAGAGTCACCAGCCGGACGCCCACAGGAGGGGACACCAGTGCAGGATTCTAAGGAGCCGCAGCCCCAGCAACAGCATGCTTGACGGCAGCAGAAGCACACCCTGGAGCATCAGCAGACTCAGTAGCGGCATCAGCAGACGCGATTGCAGCAGCAGCAGCAGGCCTAGCGGTCTTAGCAGCAGCAGCCAGCTTGTCAGCAACACCTGGGCACACAGGGGCAGCAGCCGTAGCAGGCAGGTATGGGGGGAGGAGAGAGCAGTAGGGGGCTGCGGAGAGGGAGGGACAGAGGTGGAAGCGACTATGGCGTTAGGAAGAGGGGGTGGACTGGGGGCGTCTATATGGGTCTGAGATGCTTCCTCCACACATGCTCTCACAGATAATTGTTGGTGCCATGGATGCGGTGCGAGCGGCGATGGGAGTGCCCTTGTTCCGATGCGCAGAACGGCCAGAGGAGGCTGCAAGATCCCTCCTCCTTCAGACAATTCCTAGCCTCATCATGAGGGTACGCCCGACGTACCGGCAGGAGTCCGACACAGATTGGGTAAGAGGCCTAGCAATGAGGTTTCAGGCCGGGGAGTGGGAGGAGTTGTGGCAGGAGGCTGTGGCTCATGCGCGAGCTGTAGGGTATCTGCCTCCACCACAATGACTACGCCATTTAGAGGCAGACATTCAGGGACAACAACTAGAGAGGGTTGTGTTGTGTTTTTGGTGGGGGAGTACGTCCAAAGCGTGTGATGCCTTGGCAGACTCAGCCCTAGCGCCCCCCGGCCCAACTGTCCTAGAGCCGCTCAAGGCCAAGCATCCGGAGGAAAAGCGGCCAATCCCCACTTGGTTGGCAGAGGCGGCAAGCCTAGCACCTGCAGGAGTGCTGGACGCTGGCTGTGTGCGCTGAGCTCTCCTTGACAGCAGCCGCGGTTCCAGAGCTGGGCCATCAGGGTTGACGTTGGATCACCTACGCCAGGTGGTGGTGGGAGACGAGAGAGTGGCACGACTGCTAGCCCGGTTTATGGCAGCGATTCGCCGAGGTTGGCTGCACCCAACGACATGAAGATTCATGGCAGCGAGCATGCTCATTGCTTTGACCAAGCCCGATGGGGGGGTTTGGCCAATAGCAGTGGGAGAGGCGTTGTGGCGGCTGGTAGCACGGTGGATGGTCACTGCTGAGCGCCGAGTGATGCAGGCGGCAATGGCTCCGGTGCAGCAGGCGGTGGGGGTGCAGGCAGAAGCAGACAGGATTGTGCACACCATATTGGAGCAGTTGGATGTGCGTCTAGATTGGAGATTACTGAGCATCACTTTCCCGAACGCGTACAACTCAGTTGAGCGCACAGCGATCTTTGCGGCGCTCCGGGATCAGGGCTTTGCTCGCCTCATCCCCGTGCTGGCCCTCTTCTACGATCAGCCGTCGGACTTGTACTACCAGGGAGGGGCTAGGCTGGCGGTTCTGTAATCACAGAGGGTCGTTTGCCTAGGGGACCCGATAGGCCCGTTCTTGTATGTACTGATGTAGCAGGGTGCTCCTTGAGGCGGCTCAAACAGCAATAGCGGATGGTGGGCAGGTCATGGCATACTTGGATGACACTTACCTGATGGGGCCGGCGGCTGTGTTGGAGGCCGGGTTCATGGCGCTGCAGGCTGGGTTGGCGGCGGTTGGGATGGAGGTCCAGCCCCACAAGTGCTAGACCTTTCTCCTGGTGTCTGTGGGGCAGATGCCAGCTGTCCTTGTGGGGATCACCAAGGAGGTGGAGGAAATGGTTATTTTTGGGACACCCTTGGGGACAGAGGCCTTTTTTCGGGAGTAGTTGGAGGACTCTGTACGAGTGGTGGAGGCATTGATGCGGTCGCTATCCGACCTGCCGGATGCATAGACAGCCTTTGCAAGTAATCGCGAGTTTGTCATGCAGTGCTTACAGCACCTCACAAGGCTGAGACCCCCGATAGAGTGGTGGATTTCTTGACTCCGAGAGTTTGATGAGCGCATGGGGGTGTGTCTCCGGCGATTGGTCCAGTTGGAGGATGTATAGGCGCTATAAGGGAGACAAGCAGTGGCACATGCGGAGTGCTAGGCCCAGTTGCCCATCCGGCTTGGTGGCTTAGGTCTAGCCCCGCAGGCAGCACTGGCTCCATTCTCTTACATCTGCATGTCTCCAAACTTGGCACTATGTGTGCCAGCTCCTTCATGCAGCACAGAAGGGGGATGAGGGTGTAGCGGTGGAGCGGACAAAGAGAGGATGGTGTAGAGGGCCTTTTGAGAAGCTACGGGAGAAGAAAATGCGGAAACTACCGGAGTCCATGAGGACTGAGATCCCGGACCTGATGACATGGGAGCGGGGGAGCCCGCACCGGCTATTCCGAGACTTGAGCTTACATCTACACGAGTAGCACCTGACAAACTTGCAAGCGACGGTCTCTGCAGACTTGGGAGTAGAGGAGGCCCTTCCACAGCTACAATGTCTTGCACCATTTTAGGGGGATCACAGCGGGGATTGGATGCTGGCTCATCCGTGGTCGGTGGCAGATTGGTTATACATGGCACCGGAGGATTGGCGTGTGGCGTGCAGATTCCGGCTGGGCCTGCCACTGGCACACCTACTCCACACCCCTACTTGTGTCTGCCCAGCTGGAGCGCCGCTTCGCCCATGCGCATCGTAGCACGCGTTGCATTGTGCGTGGGGTGGAGCGCCAAAGGCTGTTCATGAAGCCGTGGTACGGGAGTTGGTTGCAGTGATGCGAGACAGTGGCATGGGTAGTGTACAGGAGGATCGAGAGGGGATTTTTCCATAGGGGCGGCTAGATATGGTGTGCTTGGACCCAGCCACGGGACATCGGCTCGTAGTGGACGTGGTCATTGCGGATGCACAGCAGCCATCTGTGGGACGGGCATCGGCTCTCCAGCCAGGAGCAGCATTGGCGGAGGCGGTGTGTGCGAAGGAGAGAAAACACGGACAGTGGAGGAGTGAGGCAGATGGAGACCAGCTTCACTTTGTGTTTCCGGCACTGGAGACATTCTGCGCTTTTTCTCACAGCCTAGGGGGAGTGTTATGGTCTGCTATTGATGCGTCGGAGCGACGACTGGCGAGACACAGCAGCACAAACAGGGTGGCATGGCCCCTTCGGGCCCTGCTGAACCAGAGGGTCGTGGTGGCCTTACAGAGAGCACAGGCACAACAGATCAGATGGCGCGCATTGGAGTGGGCCCAGGACGAGGCGTTTGAGGCAGATGTGGCCCGTGCTTGACGGGCGCTACTCGACCGTTCTGAGGGCCCATCAGAGGTCGACTTGTGCTTCGTGGGCCGAGAGTAGAGGAGTGGTCTGGAGGGTCAGGTTGTCAGTATCATTCAAGTGTACTGAGTATGGCCTTCATGGTCCAGGGGAGCTCTGACTATGGTACTGATCATCAGGAGCTGGAGTGTCTTTTGCCTTGAACCACCTTTCTTGTGGTCCGGCATTCCTTACTGCTTTTTCCTAACTTCTGCCTTCTTCCATCTTATAGAGACTTTTTATAGTCCAAACCTCTTATCTTGTCCTTGTATGTACTATTTCATTTCATTAATGAGTTTAAAATCATTCACGCACTCACTCACTCACTCAATCACTCACTTACTCACTCACTCACTCACTCACTCACTCACTCACTCACTCACTCACTCACTCACTCACTCACTCACTCACTCACTCACTCACTCACGCACTCACTCGCTCACTCACTCACTCACTCACGCACTCACTCACTCACTCACTCACTCACCTACTCACACTCACCCAACCATCTACCCATCCACCCACCCACTTAATCACGCACTCATACACTCACTCACTCAATCAAACCAATCCTAATCGTACATAACAATTCTACTCTTTACCTTGTTGCAACGACAATCATTGTCATAGTCTTGTGATTTCCAATGGCAATCATCACCAATGTGATACCTTCAAGTGATNCTCACTCACTCACTCACTCACTCATTCACTCACTCACTCACTCACTCACTCACCTACTCACAATCACCCAACCATCTACCCATCCACCCACCCACTTAATCACGCACTCATACACTCACTCACTCAATCAAACCAATCCTAATCGTACATAACAATTCTACTCTTTACCTTGTTGCAACGACAATCATTGTCATAGTCTTGTGATTTCCAATGGCAATCATCACCAATGTGATACCTTCAAGTGATAAAATTCAGGTCCATGTAAGTACCTTTCAAGTATCCTGCTTTCGCCAATGTAAGAATATCATATTTTTGTCGTTTTTTTCACATGAAAATCATGACGGATAACACTCTTGGATTCCAATTGCAAGGATTTTCATCCGTGTAGTATATCAAATACCAGCATCTTTCACCACGTATGTGCATGCGTATAATACTATTGTACACCCTCACGATATCTATATAAGGCAGAGTTGAATGTGCAAAGGTCCCTACTCATGGTTACTCTCAGTCCAGACAGGGTATCTTTGCAAAAGCGTATGCAACCGAGTACGCTCTTGGATTTCAATCGCAAGGCTCTATATCCATGAAACAACTGAAAAACGGATCTCATGCACCATGTATGTGCATGTGTATATTGTACATACTTGCGATGTCTACCTGAGGCGGAGTTGAATGTGCAAAGGTCCCTGCTCATGGTTACTCTTTTCCAAGATGGATATCTTTGCAAAAAAATATGCAACCAAGTACGCTCTTGAATTCCAATCCCAGAGCTCCATATCCATGAAAAAAAAAAATACCAAAGTGCAAATCTATCCTCTTTCAACATGCAACAAACCAACTAATAATGTAATAAGGTAAGTGTTGTGATATGTTCAAGTAACATACCATCTCCATGTTTGTGTATGTCAGCAATGGCAGGAGTCAGATTCCCATTGCCCATATTTGTTAAGTAACATAGCAAGAACATGAGAACCTGCAACGTAAATTGTATGTTGAATTCTTTAATTGACTAGAGATAGCCTTAATTAATTTAGACCATGTGTGATGTTATGTTTTGCACCGCTATTCCTTGTATCATGTCGTGTCATGTCGTGACGTGTTGTGTTGTGTCGTGTTGTGTCGTGTCGTGTCCTATTGTGTCGTGTCATGTCGTGTCGTGTCATGTCGTGTCGTGTCATATGGTATCGTATTGTATCGTGTCGTGTTGTGTTGTGTCGTGTTTTTTTGCGTCATATTGTGTCGTGAAATGCCATATCATGTCCTGTTCTGCCGTGTCGTATCGTGCAATGCCGTGTTGTGTTGTGTTGTGTCATGTTGTGCTGTGTTGTGTTGTGTCGTGTCGTGTCCTGACTTGTCGTATCGTGTTGTGTCACGTCGTGTCGTGTCGTGCCGTGTCGTGTCATGTCGTGTGGTGTTGTGCTGTGTTGTGTCATGTCGTATCATGTCATGTAGTGTCGTTTTGTGTTGTTTTGTGTCGTGTCTTTTCATGTTGTGTCGTGGTGTGTCATGTTGTGTACTGTTGAGTCGTGATGTCTTGTTTTTTTTTTTTTTTTTTTTTTTTTTTTTTTTTTTTTTTTTTTTTTTTTTTTTTTTTTTTTTTTTTTTTTTTTTTTTTTTTTTTTTTTTTTTTTTTTTTTTTTTTTTTTTTTTTTTTTTTTTTGTGTCCCATCATGTGGTCTCGTGTCTTGTCATGTCGTGTCGTGTCGTGTTGTTTCTTGCTGTGTCGTGTCTTGTCCCCTTGTATTGTGTGGTGTCGTGTCGTGTCGTGTGGTACTGTGTTGTATCATGTCGTGTGCTGCCGTGTCATATTGTGAGCTGTCGTGTCGTGTCGTGTGTTGTTGTGTCATGCCGTGTCGTGTTGTGTCGTGTTGTGTCGTGTCATGCCGTATCGTACCATGTGGTGTCGAGTTGTGTGGTGTCGTGTTGTTTTGTATTGTGTCGTGTCGTGTTGTGTCGTGTAATTTAATGTCATGTCGTGTCACGTCGTGTTGTGTCATTTTTTGTCGCCTCGTGTCATGTCATGTCATTTTCTGTCGTTCGTGTCGTGTCGTGTCGACTCGTGTCATGTCGTGTCATGTTGTGTCATACCAATTGTGTTGTTTCGTGCCGTGTCATGTTGGGTGGTGTCATGTTTAGTGAGGTCGTGTCATACCGTGTCATTTTAATGTCATAAATTTTTGTGCCGTGTCGTGTTGCGTCATACCGTCTTGTGTTGTGTTGTGTCCTGTCGTGGCGTGTTGTGTCGTGTCGCATCGCATCACATCGTGTCATGTCGTGTCGTGTTGTATGGTGTCATGTCATGATGTGCCGTGTGATGTTGTGGTGTCTGATGTTGTATCATGTGTTATGTCATGTTATCTCGTGAATTATTGTGTGTCATCTTGTCATGTTGTGTAATGTCAAAATTTTGTATTAAAAAAAACCTAACATAATAATGACACCGATGTACAGATCATAATGGAGTGAAATAAAGGAATGGACAGAAAAGTGTAAGATTATAGTATTTAGTTTCATAAAGTATCAAGAAAAGACCTCTTGGTGTCCTCTCTTGTGTCCACAAGACACGAGAGAGGACACCAAGAGATTTTACACAATGTAATTTGTGGTACATTGGTGGCATTAGTAACAATGATGTCTGACAGGAAAGGCTTACATCATTTTAACATCAGTTTAGTCGTAAAAGAATTAAGGACCAGTGTAATCCAAATCAATAATGTTCATACATTGTTAGCTCGCATAAATCAAGACATGAAAAATAGCCCTACAACTTCACACTGTAAAATTATGATTACTATGTTGCATAAAAATCACACAGAAATATTTTTTGTACATTATAAATACAACTATCCTGCCTTTTGATACAGATTCATCCCATCTCCTTTGTCACCCTAGCTGGGAACGATAGCATCCTTGTCTTGACCATGGGGTTGATTCTCCTGATATCTCCCTGTCGCACAACTTTGTTCAGAAAAATTCCACTACATGACAAAAACGCGGGCAGCCAATAGGGTTAACTTTTTTTTTTGGGTGTGTGGCTAAGACAGCCTTAGTGATGGTTTAACCCCCGCCTGCACCATTACAGCAGAAGCTTACAGCCCGGCTGCGCTTCTACAACCTGAGGTCGCACAGGATAGGTACCCACAAGTACTAAGACTCAAGGGTTATGTAGGAATCCCCTCCACTGGAGGGTTGACCCACTAACTCTCCACCCCTAAGTGTATCTTCTCCACCGGTTGCAACCGTGTGACAAGGGGGTTTGAGGGCTGTTGATACACCATCCCGGAAATACCAGTACCCCCATGAAGATAGGTGTGCTGAACCAGATTTGTGTGAAATACGGGCTTAGATCCAGGAAAGGTGGAGCTATATTTTTTTATCTATTTTGCATGTACGTTGTCCAGTTTTTAGCTCTGCTGTCAGTTGTTTTATGTTCTTATTGTTGCTTTTTTAGTAGTATTGAAACATTAGGGTGTTGATTTGGTCTGCAAAGATTCTCATGATTTTGTGACAAAGGTACGCAGTTGGGTTACGTATGTTGGGTCGTTCTTTGAGTGAGACTTTACATCTATATGTCCACATTTTGTGGAAGGTGATTTCTTGTAGAAGTTTCCACCAGACAAATCTGGATGACTGCTGGTGAAAGAGGAAAGGCGTGTTTGTTGTTTGATTGCAGAAAAACTAGAAGCATTGTTGCAGTTTGGTTATGATTTGTTTTATTTTTTCACACTCAGAGAAGGCATGTTAAATTGTTTCTTGATGGAGGAGGCACAGGGGTCATATGTTTTCAAAGGGATGTGGAAAAAACCGTAGGCGGTCTCTGACCCGGATGCATCCAATTAGTATACGGAGTAAGACGTCTTTTGATTTTGGGGAGGGGTGATACAGGTTTTAATGAGTGAGAGGGATGCTGGGGATTGTGTTGTGTGAAGAGGATGTTTGGGCCATCTGTCCATGTACTGTAGGGGTTGCATAGCTTTCTTTAGATTGTTGTGCACAGTGTGTTGAATTTTTTATTTTTCTCCTTTATCCTCCATGTGGGGTTCATGGAAGTGTTGCAGCATCCCAGTAGTTTATTACCTTCAGTGTATACAGGTATCCATGCATTCATGTTTTTAAAAAGGGCATATTGGATAATCGGTCTCATGTATAGTAAAATCATGTTCAACTTCCATTGTTTGAGCATCATATCCTTCATGTGTTCTTGTGATTTTGTATATAGAGGTCGGGGTGGTGTGGGAGAAAGAGGTCATGCACCCGTATTCGTGGTTTCTTGACATGTCTTGTTTCTTTCCTTGTATGATCTCTGTCCAGTCTTTTGGGATGTGTTTGAAGATTCTTTTTATAATTAGGTTTTTTCTGAAACATTTTCCTGAAATGTTTTCTCCTTTTGGTTGTCTTCTTCTGCTGGATGAAAATTACAGTTTGTTTTCCAGAAGACGTGTTTTCGTATTTTGTGTTCCAGGAGGAAATGTTGTTTTGTGTCTAAGCCAAGTGGTTTTACTTTGTTTGTAACTATTAATCCATGAAAAGTGAGATATTCTTGTAGACGTTCTTGGCGTATGAGCGACGGTGGTAAGATGACAGGTTCAGTTAGAAGAAAGTCTTCAAAAAACTTTGTCTAGTTGGAATGCTTTAGTACTTTACTTTTAACTATTTTTGGATGGGACAAGAAGAAATTCCCTTTTTTTGGAAAGCTGTTAGACTCACATGCTACCTTTTTCCAGTTTTCTGCAATAGGGTTACTATATAGCCCCAAAAAACTAAACGGGCCACGTGAGAGCCATGGACGTCACTTCACTGCTTGTGTTGCTTGTGACAGGCGCGCTGAAGGTCTGTCCGCTTTTGATGGGCTTTGAGGCCCTTCGAGGGAGTTCGGACGATGAAGTTTTTTTTTTGGGTCCCCGGCTGATGCTTCAGTCCTTCATTAACCACTTTTTCTCCTCGTTCTCCCAGTGCTCCAGGGTATCTCGGATACCTAAACCCAGATGTTCCACCGAGATACAACTGGAGTGTCCCCGCTCCCCCACTGCCTCACAACTGAGGTGTCCCGTTTGTACGGGTATGCTCATGTTGCTCCTGACGTTCCTCCGGACGACGGCCATGGGCTCCCGCCAGCCGTTTTCCCTAGCTTCCGCGTTTCCCCACCAGACACACCTGCTCCGTTGGACCTCCCCGTTCTGCAATGCAGCGTGTGGGCAAGGACATCCCACACTATACCTCTTGAAATGTTTCTGCCTATGGTGGAAAGACCCCGGGCTATGCACGTTGCAATTTGGGGGGCCAGGTTCAATACCCGGGCTAATTTTGGTGTCACGGTGACCCTCCCTTCCCTCACTGGTTACAACCACGGGACAAAAAAAAAACAAGTTGAACAGTTGCACACATCTTGCCCAGCGGCTTACATAGTAATCATGAACCGTATGCATGTATGAATGATACATGAAGGTAACATAAAAGGTATGTTGGTGAATAGAGAAGAATGTTTCTTGCGTTATCTTGTTACAATGGGTATGGAGGTTGTGAACGTCGGTTGTAGTGTAGAACATGTTTGAAGATGAGTAGTCTCATCTGTTCATTGTATGTGATTCCTGGAAGAGTTTAATTTGTAGTAATTAGTTTATCGATGTAAGGCAGTCTTGATAAAGTGTTCTCTGTGCATTAGTGCAATGATGTTGGGTTTGATATTGTTCCCTAAAAATGTGAAGTAGGGAGCAGAAGGGGATCAAGCGCAAAACGGCAACAGGGGTGCACCGTTGGACTTGTTGTACCCATTTGGGCCATGCCTGGGCCAAGCCCTACGGCAGTAACATGGTGCCAACGATACCCCCCCTGCTCGAACTGCCCGAGGATGCCCCCCTCCCCTCCCCCCTTCCCCCCC
>SZWC01036101.1:0-11477 GCA_023375785.1 Penium margaritaceum | reverse complement strand
TATATATATATCTATATCTATATCTATATCTATATCTATATCCATATCTATATCTATATCTATATCTATATCTTTATCTATATCTATATCTATATCTATATCTATATCTACATCTATATCTATATCTATATCTATATCTATATCTATATCTATATCTATATCTATATCTATATCTATATCTATATCTATATCTACATTTATATCTATGTTTATATCTATATCTATATCTATATCTATATCTTTTATCTATATCTATATCTATATCTATATCTATATCTATATCTATATCTTTATCTATATCCATATCTATGCATTTCTATATCCATATGGATATTTATATTCATATCTATATATATCTATATCTATATCTATATCTATATCTATATCTATATCTATATCTATATCTATATCTATATCTATATCTATATCTATATCTTTATTTATTTCTATATCTATATCTATATCTATATTTATATCTATATCCATACCTATATCTATATCTCTATTTATATCTTTATCTTTATCTATATCTATATCTATACCTATTTCTATATCTATATCTATGTCTATATCTTTATATATATCGACATCTATATCTATATCAATATCTATATCTATACTATATCTATATCTAAATCTGTTTATATATCTATTTGTGTATCTATGTATAAATCTATATGTACCACTATGTTTATGGTTATATTTATATTGATATGTATTCCTATATGAATAAGTATATCTGTGTTCATATATTAATTTATATCTATATCAATAGCTATATCGATTTGTATATGCATGTATTTATCTTTCTCTATATGCAAATCCATATTCATATCGATACCTACAGCTTTACCTTCATTTGTATCTGTCAATAATTATTTTATTTGTTAGATGCAATATGTATTATTTAAACTTTTATGTACAGATATAAGTACCAATTTGCATATTTATTTCTGGATCAAACCATGGATTGTCTGTTGTGCTGGAGTCGCAATCGTTTGATTTTCTGGTTCATTTTTGGCCCATACTGACATTCGTATTACCGGCTGCAGTGTTTCTAACAATATTAACGTTTTCGGCATATCTTGGACGTTGTTTTTGGCGGATGTTGAAGCTCGGATCGTGTTTCGGTGTCGATGTCCTCCTCCTTGCCTTCCGTTTCCGATGATGTTTTTCTGCACTGAACGGAAGGATGCGAAGTCGGAAAGAAAGATTTTCGATCCTATTCAATGACGTTATGCTCTCTTAGGAGTCGCTATTCATTTTGCTCCGCATACAATACGGTCTACAGGATAGACAAGTTTAGGGTTAGCACTCGTCGATATAGATGGAATTAGAACGCGGCATCGTTCAGACATCAGATTCCGAAGTCGACATTTCTCCTGTATGCGCTACGGAAACAGGTCCCTTCCAACGTCAAGATTTTCGTACGGCAGTCGTTATAGGTGCGGGGCGCATACGCGGCAGCTCGGATATATTTGCCCTTATAGTAATTAACATGCTGTTTATTCCCTTAAAAATATTACTATAGTTTGATTTCCCTTATCATTGTGGTTGTACTTCATTTCTTGGTGCGTGCTACAAGGTTAATATTTCGCCCTTCATGTCCATGTTTGGAACTATCAATATTAGGAAAGGCTTTAGGAGTTCACCGAGTGGTTACGGGGCTTCTTTTGTCAATATCGCTCTCTCGCGAGATCCTTTTTCCGTCGGCCGTCTTCATGGCCAAATTTGAAAGGAGGAGCCGGCGCGCGCTTGAATATGGCTAAAACAGTAAGGGAGGCTGCGGAGCGTGCTCGATTATGGCCAAATCTGACAGCGAGCGACACTTTATGGCCAATATAGATCACGACTCCGAGCCGCGGCCAGTTCTCGAAGGATCCTCAAAAACATGGCCAAACGAAAAAAATGACCGATGAAAAAGTGGGTGAGTGGGCTCCGTTTCACCAACTTTTGGGCGACGAAACTACCGCGAAGCACGAATGCTGTTGTCAGCAAAAGAGCGGGTGAGACTCCCATTCCCACCCACCCCTTGCCAGCCGTGGCCCAAGTCACTTCGAAGAGCACGAACATCGTGTTCAGTACAGAATATGCAATTCACATGTTTGATAGTGACGGTTGAGATGTAAGGGCCTGCGTTGCCATCGAGATGCTGGCCCCTCGATGCATCGAACATGCGAATCCACATGCCTCCGTCGAATGCGTCCGTCGCTCGTCAAACATCAATCAGCTACCACTAAAGACGCCCTGACACAGTCCGAATCATTGCAGATAGTTCCGTCTGTATCTTCTGTCTGCACAAGTCGATCAGCCATGACATTGCAGCCCTCTGGTCTCACTGTGATACACGGTCAATTCGATTTCAGGCGTGTCCGCATTTGTTCAGTTACATCTCCAAAGTCCTCGAAATGACGCGGTAAACACGACGTCATGATTGCGCAGCAGCTGCAAGTGCTTCTTTGAACGCTCCAAAAAACCGATGCGAAAGTGCTCTGCATGTAGAACCCAGCATCGAACCTGAAGACGACGAAACGTGTGAAGAGACAGCGAAAACAAAACAAACCGCGGTGTCCACGGAGAATTTGCCATTCTCTACATGTGCTCTAGTCATCAAGAGGAACACGAATAAACATAAATCAAAAAGGAAAACCAATGACAATGCATGAAACACAAATGGAAAACCATCTAAAAAAATGAAAGGAAAAATTCTCATGAAAAATGAAAGTAAAATTACGTTTATAATTGTGATTTTACATTTCTTCTATACATGAACATGTGTATATGTACATGCAGATGGACATGAATGTTATCATGTACATATGTATATGTATATGTATGTCCATCTCTATATCTATGATGACATGTATATTTATTGAAGATTAACATGCATAGTGTAAAAATATTTTTTTTTATTTAGTTCATATATGCTAACCAACGTTTGACCATTCCAACTTGCACATTTAAGTTTGAAGTACATGTGGCAATTACATAAAGACAAACGGGTCTCAAGGTCATATTCCAACCTCACCCAATAGAAAGACCCAAAATCACGAATGATATGTCATGATGTATTACTTTATGAAAACATGCATCATAAAACAACCATATTCACAAACGAATTGCCAGCATTTTACAAAACATATAATGCATTATAGCTTTCCACCAATGGATACAAAACAAGTAAAAATTTCTTTATTCTAAAAAAAAGATAGGAAAAAATAAATTGAACTTCAAAATCGATATGATCTTTACATAATCATATCTTCATTATTGAATCTATGTCGTAGCCTTGAAAGGACAGTTTCACGTTATGACGACACAACATAGTAAGCTCCCTCATTTCAACACAACATATTAAATTTTTACCTTTGCATGAGAGCCTGTCCTCTTTTGGCCGTAGCACTAACTCACACTGCTCAAGGTGTGAACTCATCGGCCTGACCGCGACAAGTGTACCACGATAGATATGCTAGGGGACCAAAATGAGGGTTGCAAAATCCATGGATTTCACTTAAAGACCCTCGCTTACCAAGCAGATGAAAACAGAATCGTAGAAGCAACCTCATGCGCAAATACGACCTGTGCAGACAAGTAAAACAGCCAGCTTTGACAGCATCCAACTCTACCATAACTACGAGGGTCTATAATCTCACAGCAAACCCTAAGTTATGAGAAAGGTGAACTAAGCCAACACCCAGATTTGTCTCTTGTGTGGAGGTCATCTTTATCTCGAGGGAGCTTAAGAAAAGGAAACTAGAATTGAGCCCAGACCTAGGAATTCAAAAGAATGATTGCTCTTAAAAGGAAGAATAGATCTACAAGCAACTTTTCTGAGTTTGTATTGAAACATTTATCTCTTCCTAGACTTTTAGAGGACGTATACTGTCACTCAGCCTTGGCTAGTTTTGCTCATACAAGTATTATGGAATATCTTGGTTTCCTTCCTAAATTTCACCTCTTGAATCTCCTTTAGATTGGGTGAGTAGAACACTTCTTTCATAAGGACAGTGGCGTGGTAGTCTTAAGAGTGTGCGGATTTTAGAGTGAATGAGTTTAAATCCTCATGAAAAGGCATACTTGAAGACTACATGTGTAGGTTTCAAACTAATTGAGTGGAGCTCTTCCTTCTGAACAACAAAGTAGATGAAAGGATAAATTCTTCAAAGATTGATGTGACTCCCTCCTTGGATTTTAAACTTACCTCCACCTATGAGAAAGAAAAACCATGTCTTATTGAGAAAAGAGGGTTAAAAGCAAGTATCATTGCTTAGTTGCGAGTGTGTTATTCACACAAAAGAAAGAGACGTGGGGTAGAGTGGGCTTACAGTAATTTTCATTTTCAAATGCAAGCGTGCACTCGAGCCACAATCTTAAAGAAGGATCACAAGGTAGTTTGACTATCGAAGACCTGGTAGCTCGAGCTAATATCTTATGAAAGCTCTTTGACTATCTGCCTCCAAAGCTAGTCCTTAAATGGAAGTACAAGGGTCATTCCACGATTAGCTACATGCTTTGAAGAGGAAAGAACAACATCAATCAAGTTTTCTCATGCCCTTGAGATGAAAAAAATGTCGGGCATAATGGTGAATACTATGTTCCCCGTCAGGAGCAAGCTCGCGACCGCCTTCATAAATTGCCACCATACATTCTTCAAGAAAAAGATGATCACAAGAAAGAAGTCTTTGAGATAACTAAGGGGCGTAAAAAACCCTTTGAAAATCTTGAAAAACAGTTTCTTAAAGAAACTCCCAAGCCCACCTTAAAGATACCAATTGAAGAGGAATACCCTTCCAACGAGGTGAGTGGTGGTACCCATACCACATATCCTAAAAATTTAGTGAAGTGGTATTCAAGGATGGAGTGACAAGCAACAAAGAATGGGACAATGATGTAGACAAAGAAGAGGCACACAGTACCATCCTTGTCGGGTTGGATAGCTTCATGTTCATTTGAAGGATGACTTGAAGTGCGGGGGAGAAGAGTCATCTTTACGTTAAGGTATGCACGTTTGAGTTACAAGGCAAGAGCTAAGAAAACTACAACACACATTAGGCTATGAATAAGCAACACAATACTCTTAACCTAAGCATAACTTAGAAGAAAAACCGTCATAGGATGGGCCTTACCTGCTCTCCGAGTATTCATCATGCTTATTGCAAAGCCATCTATCTTCCAGAGGCCATGGAAGATGTGATGACGGCAAGAGACAAATTGATTTGCAAGGACTATAACATTGTAATGGGCATCATTTTTAGGTGAGACAAAGTCAAAAGAAGATGGTTGTCTCCTTACAGATAAATGTAAGCCACGCTCACGCGCTGAATCGTAAACGTTTAATGAACATCTAATTTTGTTAAGAGCTTACTATCCCCTTACACATGTTACAGAAGAAGTCATCGTATGCTTAAGAAAAAAAGCATTGAGTGGCACCGATGTATGAAGAAACAATAGTTCATGCAGTAAGAGTTGAAATTTCATACACATTTGAACATTAGAAGAATATTAAGGCAAGAATATTTCACGTACGTTTTGCTGACATCAAATGCGACAAATTGGAGCCTACTACTGGTGGTGGGCCACTAGCAAAAAGCAAAAAAAGGCGGTCCATGTTTGACTTGGATGAAAAATATGATGGCAAGTCAAACGTGCACACTTGGGTACAGGGATTTTAAGTTCAGATACTGCCGTGGAAGATCATCTTGGAAGACCTCAAGGCACGCGTAATATATGCGATGAATCATGAAACGCTTCAATAGTTGGCAAAGATATGGTTTGCAAAGAATGAGGAAGGAAACATCACATGGGAGGAGGTTGATGAACTCATGGAAGTATAGTTATCTCACTGAATTGGTATGCAACTGCCAAAGGTCAAGGTAGAGAAGTTCAAGCATGGGATCTTGACCTTGATCTGATATGTGTACCATAGTTATGGAACGTTGTCATGTGTCCAGCAACAATTTGTACAAAAAGAGGCATAGATGAAACAGTTCCTCAAAGGGTTGGACAACCAAGAACTACATTTTCCTTGCATTGAATAGGACCAGAAGTGGTTGGCAAGCCTACATCTAGTGAAAAGGCACGTTCTTGAGACATAAAATGAGATGTTGGCCTTATGGAATACAACAAATCATAGTATGCAACAAGAAATGAGGTATCAAGCCTCCTTAAGGACAGCCAAAGTAAACATCCATTGGATGGAAGAATCAGACAACCCAAGAAATCTTGCTTTAAGGATTGAAGGCCATAGAAAAATGGCGCTTTGACATTTAGAGAGTGTAACAAACCATGGCACATTGCATGGGATTGCTTCCATCACCTAGAAAAAGGTCCTCCACCAAGGCCTTCTACCTGTCAAGGATACAAATTAGGCCTCATGGAGGCGTGAACAGACAAGCGATGCTAGAACACCAACATGGTGGTGTAAAATCTGGTCAGGGTGTTGGTGGTGGAGTACCATTAGTTGTTCTCAGTGGAAAACACGTTGACCATGAGGAGGGAACAATACTTTGAGACGTGCGCTTAGAGGGAGTAGTAGTCTACGTTTAGGGCCTTTCAAAGGATCCGGATGCATGTTCAACAACGTGGTTGTGGATCCCTTGTGAGTACAATGAGGTAGATGGTTATAAGCATCCTCTTCTAGATCCATCTCAGTTGAAACTCGATTTCTGCAAACTCTAGTTAAAGTTAGTAGATTACTTCTTGAGGGACTTGAAGTAATGGTCAATGAGAGCATGTTCATGTTTTTGGATGATGATATGAAAAAATTGAACATCTTTTCATTACATTCTCTTCAATCATTTCTTCACTATTCATTGGTTCTAAATCTATTTACTTTACTCTTGTCCATTTATTAGGTCGAAGACAAGTACCTTGACAATCGTTCATGTTTTCTCCCGGTTACGAAGGAAGATATGTCTAACATCATCAGAAAAATGCAACAAATTCATGAGATGAAGTAGCTAGTTGTAATCACAATTGAAGTGCCTTTACATCGAGGAAGTAACATGTAACAGAAGAAATTGTGGAGGACAATTGTAAAATCTACAAATGGTCATCACTTGAAAGAAGAGGTGGGAGATGTAGTTTAGCTACGTATAAGCTTCTATCCCTTGTAACCTTGTTACTTGAAGACAAAACATTTAGTGAGCTTGTTTACGCAGATTTTTCAAATAAGTGTTGGTGGTACCCTTGCGAAAAGCATTAGCAATATAGGGGTTGAAGATTCATTTTTGAAAGATGCATCCTTGAGTGCCATTGGAATAAAAAAAACCTTGATAAGAAGGTGTATTAGTGGGCAAGATGTTGAAGTTACCAATCATCGTGAGCTGTTTGGTGCTATTCTCTTGAGGTGTATTGAGCTTAAAGATTGTTTCACAGTTATAGTCGTGATGAACCTATTCGACTTCGTATGAGACGTGTGGTTAGTAGGCCACCAAAAAAAAAGACTTAAAGTGAAAGACATTGCAACTAATGGAGGACGATGTTAGATCGCCATGTCTTCCATGCCTCAAATTAAGAAACTTGAAAAAAAGACAAAGAAAATGTTT
The DNA here is from genome assembly GCA_023375785.1 of Penium margaritaceum. Taxonomy (NCBI): domain Eukaryota; kingdom Viridiplantae; phylum Streptophyta; class Zygnematophyceae; order Desmidiales; family Peniaceae; genus Penium; species Penium margaritaceum. Next base: position 3,930 of record SZWC01036101.1, on the reverse strand, counting down.
AGTATAATACAAATGAAGTGGAGTTGCGAAAAGGATGCCGTTGTTTCTAAGGAACATTAGGAAAAATAAATGAACAACATGTTTGTGGCATCCCACACAATCTAAAACCATTATTCACATGTTCAAAGTGTGTTTTAAGAACCCGTTGATGAGTTATTGAACAAAGGCAATGACACACATGATATCTTCAAAGTCCATTGGAACATCAGTTAAAACTGGCTTAGTGTCGAAAAGAAGAAAAAGGCTCAGGAACAAATGAAACATTTTCTCTAGAGGTGATGGAGTGAGCCGAGAAACCCATCTCTTAGGTTCACCAATCCTCGTTATGATTAAGCATTATAAATGCTTGTGAGTGTGCATAGACTGAAGTGTCCCAAACACGTGTACAGTAAAACATCATTTACCATTGGCAAAAGTCAAGGAGTTTGTTGATCAGCTCCAAGGAGAAACAATCACTTGTTCACTTCATCTTTTGCAAGGGTATCAACAAATAAAGATAATAGAGGAAGGTAGATTAAGTATTGTCTTCTGTTCTCCTAGAACACTCCATTGTGTGAGCTATTCTTTGCAATAGGAACATCTCATGCTGTGATGAATAGCGTGTTTTGCAATGATTAGCGAAGTTCTAAGTTTCCTTATTCAAATAACATTATCATCTTCTAAAAAATATCATGGAAGCACAAAAGGAATTTGCATGAGGTGTGTGCAGCTTTTTGTGAGACTATGTGTTTTTCAAGAATGAGCAAGCACAAATTTGCAAAGAGAAGGGTTGAGTGTTTTTGACATGTTTAGAGTGTTGAAGATATTTGTGTGGATCCTTAGAAAGTTCAAGCGGAGAAAGAGTGGCCCTGCCCTTTGAATTTGAGCCAAATCTTACATTTTTGTTGTCTCTCAAAAAATGTTGTCACCTCATGATGGGCTAATTAAGCTTGGTCAACCCCCTCACAAGTCGCAACTAGAAGAATCACTTGGACGTGAACATAACCATGTGAGGTAACCTTCATTACATTTTCATCTCATGACCCACACTTGTCCTTTGTGATACCAAAAAGACATTGTAAATCAAATGTGATGCATCAATTGTTGTTGGAGCTGCCTTCTTAAAAGATGGTTATCTCATGGCATACAAGAGCTAAATACTTTTCGATGCTCAATAACCTACATCAAAGAAGACAAGGAACACCGTAGAGATGTGCAAACTTTCAAGATGTGGCGTTATTACTTTCGGGGACTAGTAAGGGAGATCATGATGGCCACTAATCATGATTTCGTAACATATCGCCAAACACAACCAAAGTTGTCAAGAAGTCACACATGTTGGAGCAAGAACTTGACTCGGTTCATTTTCTCTTGGCAACAAGGACCACAAGGTATCAATGTGGTAATATTTTTGAGTTGTAATCGCATTGAAAGACAAATCAAATTGAGTCCAAGGGACTCTATTAGTAGAGAAACTAGGTGGTGGTCACAAATCGAATGATCTTCGTGAACAAAAATATATATAATTTCCATAAATCCCAATCTATTGGACATGTGGGTCAAAAGAAAACAGGATGTTCATAAATTGAGAAATTTTAATGGCCAAGTTGGAGTAATGCGGTACATAGACATTTTCTATTCTGAAATCTATGCCTCCAATACAAAGCATGAAAGGAAGCTTCAAGAGGGCATCTTCAACTATTGAAACTTGTCAATGCCCCAAGGGAACAGCCATGAATTTCAAATGTGTGCTTCCACAAACAAAGAGAGACCATAATGGATTATCTATGGTGATCAATAGTGCAAATGGTATGGCACATTCCATGCACACAACATCAAGAGTGACCATGGAGGATACAACAAACCTCTTTTGTGATGGCTTTGTGAACTATGAAAGCATCCCATGCAAGATGATCTATGATTGAAAGCCTTTATCTACAAGTAAATACTAGCAGCACTCAATTAGTGATATGGAACACCAGTGAAGATGTCAACATCACTCTACCCACATACATATAGGCGGACTCAATGTATGAACAACAAATGAAAGCAAATGATGCAAATGCAAAACCTTTCAATTGAGGATTGGGTTAAACGTTTCATGCTAGTACAATTTTTTTTCATAAATCTAATGAGCTTTTTCATCACTGATGCCCCGTTCATTCTCAATCATGGTGGCAAACTAATGGTATGCTTTTTAGTGGTGTAATGCAAGGATGGTGGTGATCAAGTTCCGTCTATGTATGCCTTTGTTAATAAGATGAATGCGTTGTTGCATAAAAAAAAGTGTTTGTAGCTTAAATATGTCAAAAACCTTATGTTGTGAATTAGAAATGTGAGGTTCAAGTCTTTTTATGCAAGGGATTACTTGCGTACACAGAGAACGTATAGCTCAATACACCTGTTGCATGGAAGATGTTGCCAAAGTGGTTAGGACTTCATGTTATCACACATGTGGTAGGAATGGTGGCCTACTGTTTGAAGCTCTTCATCACAATGCACATCCTGAATGTCTTAAATTGGAGAAATCATGGAACATACACGAAGAAAGGGTTTGGTCAACCAACGTTTGCTATAGTTCACGATATTGAACGCCATTGGGAGGTACACCTTGTCCAATTGTATCAAGAGTGTGCTCTACTTGTATGAGTGGTCAAAGTGTACCTTGTGCATGGAGCCGTTTGTGGACATGAACAGAACTTATGGGAACCTAAGTCTTGGATACCAAAAGCAGTTGAAACAAACAACTACAATGAAGTGGCTTTCCATTCACAACAACGTATCCTAAAGGATTATACCTTGGCACAAACTGCTTCATAATATTTTGACACAATACCTTGGCCACAACATATTGTGTAACAGGAATACTTTGAGACATGTCGTAAGGACACTGCTTCCCAAGGAGGAGGGGAAGTCGTTATTCCTTGTTTACGTTTGAGAATTGTTTTTGTACTATAAAGTGCCATAAGACCTCAAGTAATGAATGAATTATAGGAAATGTGATGGTCTTCAACAGAACATTGTTTCTCCTTGCTATTGATGTTTTTTATGTTCCAACTATTTTTGTTCAAGAAAGATAAAAAATCAAGAAAATGTTGTCCACAAGGTGGCCTTAAGACCGAACAATGATTTCAAATTTGTTTGCTTTGTTAGAATATGTTAGAAAAACATTGACCATGCTAGCATCCACAGTGCATTTTGACATACATTTTGGTGTAAGATGGCAAGCTGCTCTTGAATACATCTCCTCACCTAAAGAAGATGACAGACCAAAAACAGGGAATAAAAGTTTACAAGACGTTTTCCTTAAAATGATGCAAAGTAAAATGCCCACATTCAGAAAGGATGTGAAATTTCCCTACATGTAGTTATTGTTCAGTGTTGTTACTCCACCAAAGGAAAAAACATTTGTAATTATTTCTCTCCTCTACAAGGAAAGAGGGTAATAAATGAAGTGGGTGTATCTTTGAATCAAACCATGACAAAATCATTACTTCGTTCACAAATGCATCGCATAAATCGGAAAGGGTGTTTCCTGTCTATAATAATGCGAAGTTGTAAGCCTCATGTCAAAAACAAGCATTGTTGGCAGATGCGGCCTCATTTGTGCACATTTACAAATGCAACACAAAGAGCTCCTCCAATTTGACGTGATCAGCTCCAACAATTTGTCGCCATAGGTGTATGCTATGCATATGTATATGTTTCGATATGAATATGTATATGTTTATGCAAATGTGTATGTATATGTGTATGTTAATGTATGTATATGTATATCGATATGTATGTGGACATGTATATGTACACGTGTTTGTATGTGAATGTGAATATGTACATGTACATGTATATGTATATGTATATGTATATGTATATGTATATGTATATGTATATGTATATGTATATGTATATGTATATGTATATGTATATGTATATGTATATGTATATGTATAT
>SZWC01036099.1:0-10283 GCA_023375785.1 Penium margaritaceum | reverse complement strand
TGTTGGTTTGTGTGGCTTCCACCCGTCACGACCGACACTGCTAGTTTACCGATATACCCACATTCGGGGTATATGGCAGAGGAGGGCGTGACGACACGACGGGCCTCCGGACTGCACCGAGACTTCTCCAGCACCTACGACAGCGCCGGCGAGACGCGGTCGATGCGTTCCGGCAGCCATGTGGGCTTGTCAGGAGGTAGGAGAGTTTTCTCGGTGGGTTCAGACCCGCGCACCCGGTTGACTGTACCGGTGCGACGAGGAGACCCGATGGCTATTGTGGGGCTTCCGATGTTCGGAAAGCCGTGTGTGATGTCTGGACGCTGATTCTGAGATTTTCTGGCACTGTTCCTATTTTCTCGGTGGTCGAGACCCGGGTACTCGGAGAGCTGTTCCGGTGCCTCGAGGAGACCACCGTTATTGTTATCGTGGTGTACGCAGTGTGTTCTCCCCGCTGACCCGTTTCGGCTCAGCGGGGGTGACGGGGCCCGGTGCGGCTAGCTGCCGGCGCCCCTACTTAAGCCCGCTAGGGGCTCATTTGTAATCTCTCCTTGTTCTTTATATTCAGCGTTCCAGACTTAGCCAAATTCTTGCCGTCTTGCATCGCACTCACACACAGAGCTCATGTTCGTTCTTGCATGGGCCTGCATGCCCTAAAATTATTTCCAATTGAGAGGAGGCTCTAGCGAATTCCGAGTAGGCTTCAGCGTGCGTCGGCTCCACCGGACGACACTTCAGCAGCGTCGAATCTCGCCGTGAGTCATCTGCATGCCGATGTACACAAGCCCCGAGGACACAACAGAGCACAATGAGGATGCACAAAAACCAACAGGCCACTCACACTTCAGCATGCATGTACTGATTGTTGCACATGCTGCATGGGTGGCTCGTTTCCTCGTTGCCGATCTTGCTGAAGTCATGCTGCGGGATGTTTCCGACAGTATGGCCCTCGGTTTATGTCGTGAGGTCTGGCCCAACCCTTGTTGCGGTGGCATGGTCCCACACTCGAGTGTGACCTTGCTTCACCGTGTGAGTCCGCCCTTCTTGTGACCCTGTTCTCGTTGAGCTCCTCAACCAACTCACAAGCTTCACAATCAATTGTGCGTTTCTCTCGTTCCCTCGCGCATTGTTCCTCCCACTCACGATTGTTCCCTCTCTAACCTCTGCTTACATCGTTCCTTCACCCTCTTCTTCCAAAACTTGCTTCAAAGCAGATGAGGCACACACGTGATTGCAGGTGTAAGATATGGAGTCTTGTTGTTAGGCTGTATTGAGTGATGTGTCCAAGACCCTCGCATCGTGCAGACATGTTCGGACGGCCTGTCCTAATTTGGATCCTGGACAAAAGATCCTAATCCCTCAGCACCCCTTCTTATCAACCCTCTGCCCAGGAGGGATGAGCAGGGAGGCTTAATGCCTTCCGCTTTGACCAGAGGCCCCATGGGCATGCCACCACTTTGATTGTCATCAGTGTTGTCCTTCACAAACCAATAGCAGCCAGATCGCATGTATCCAGAGTTTGAAAGCCTTTGGAGTGCTGCGACAGTATCGAAGTGTTTGAGCTTGCGATTCCACAATGCAAAGAGGCATCCGTTTCATGAGACTCTCCTTTGCGAATTTCTCCGGTACCGAAGAGGATGGCTGCGATTGAAATAATGAGGAGGGTTGCTTCGTCCCAACAACATGCCTGACGTACGTTGCGCTCGAGTGAGTTGAGACCCTATCTTCATCCAATGATTTCTTCTTACAATGGGACATGTCAAGAAGGCCATGCTCATTGATGTACAGCGTGTCATCAGTACCACAAACAAGTCAATGTCAAGATGATGGCTATGTCGAACGTGAATAAAATCACGAAACTGTCAGATTTGCCTTGAGAATGCGCCAAGCTAAGAGCAGTTGAAAACTCAAATCTAACAAGTCAGGGAAAACAAACAACAGACTGAGCACCTTCAAGCAAAAAAAAAGGGGATTCTGAATGAGGTCATTCAAATCCCATGCACAAGTCAGTCAAAAGTGCCAGCTAGGCCCAATGGAATGGGGCCGGACTGGAAAAAATTGGCACGTCGGCCTTGAAGAGCATGAAGTTGGAGATAGGCATCACGGTCTGGCAGGGCTACCTTAGCTCCGGATCTGTGCACATCCCTCTCTGTCTCGTTCTGAACTGGCCGCTCCTGACCTGCCACCATTCTAGCCCTTTCGCTGTTTCCACCCTCGCTCGCGCCCGAGCGCGAGCGAGAGACAGAGGCATGAGCTGTCTTTTCAGAGGAGAGGGATGTGCCATCCGTTTGCGTTTCACACGAGGCACGCTTGCTCCAGTAGTAGCGCGACAGCTGCTGGCGCTCCCATGCTTGAAGCATCTCAGAAGCTTCTTCACCCGCCAATGTGAACAGAGGCTGCTGCTGGAGCTGGTGCTGCTGATGGTGTTGGTGGTGGTGACAGAGACGTCGCTGCTGCTGGAGCTGCTGATCATGATGCAAGCGATGACAACGAACGCGGTCCTGCTCCAGATGGTTGAGGTCATGGTGGAAAGGAAGGAGTGGGCCGGAGTGCAAGAGACGGTGGCGGTGCTGCTGGGGAGGGTAGTGCTGGAGCAACTCACAGCCATGGACGTGGCTGTGGGCATGGCCGCCCTGCGCATGTGGCGGCACAATGCTGCGGCAGGAGGTGAAGGAGGAGGAGGCACGCATGGCGCACGGTTGGGCCGCGCACACGGGCACCTCCGTCATCGGCATGTGCAAGTCGTCGAGAGAGTTCCACGCCTCAATCTCTCGCCGCTTCGTCACGGCGTCTGCGGCGGCCGCTTCCTCGCTCTTCCCTTGGGTCCACGATCGAAGGCGTGAGGAGAGCTTGGAGAGAGAGGAGAGGAGAGAGGATGAGGACGACGAGGAGGACGAGCCGCGTGACGCTGCCGAAGTGGAAAGGGTACGAGGAGCACGGCGGCGACGGGCCAATGATCTCTCCGAGGGCATTGTGTCAGAGTCGGATGCGGCGTCGAGTATCTCCAACTGCAACGTTCATTGGGTGAGCAGGAGAGCGAGGGCAGGAGATTTAAAAGATGCGCCGGCAGAAAACAGGGAAAAGCTCACCCGGAAGAAAAAGCCCGAGGGGGAGATGGTTAGGAAAAAGTCATGGGGAGAAGGAAGAGCGGGTCATGAACATGGAAGAAGGGGGAGGGGGAGAGGAGGACAGCCAGGAAAGCCAGGATTTTTCAATCAGTATGGTAACTTGCTGTTTGAAGAACATTCAAGCTGGAAGGGTGACGAGAGAAGAAAAAAGAAAAAAAAAACGGGCAGGGGAGAGCAGTGAAACGTGAACCTCCAACAAGGAGAAAAAGCGTTGGCAGTTACTCACATCGAGCAGAATGGGATTTCTTGAAGCCTCGTCCCACTGCGCGGCGCTGCCGCCAAGTGTCTCCTCCGCAGGCCACGATTTGTTCTTCTGCGCGCTCCTGCCCAGGTTCCTTCGAGGAAGCTGCTGAGGCCTGGGAAGAGGGGGCGGCACGGGGCGCCGCGGGTTCTCAGCATCTGCACAGGTATGGAGTACTTCCTCGTGGGGAAGCTGCGAGTCGAGGCTCGCCCGCAGCCCGCTCCGAGACGCACTTTGCTGCTGGGCCTCTGCCTCGAGGGAAGACAGGGTCCAAGCGTCCTGCGCGCGGGAGTCGAGGCTTGCGCGGCGCGAGGAGCTGCCCAGAGGAGGAGGANTGTAGAGCGGAGAGGCGGAGACGCGCTCCCACAGCAGCCCGACGCTGGAGGAATCGATTCGTGCCATGGCGGCGCGGCGGCGACGTCCGGCACGACGAAGTAGGTGCGACCGGGGGAGAGTGTCGCGTGCGGCGGCAGCGGCGGCTGCGGCAATGGTCCGTCCGGAGGCATGAGGGAGAGCTGGCTGCCAGGGTATTCGGTGAGGACGTCCGCCGCAGTGAGGTGGGGAGGGAAGAAGCGCACCGATGCGTCCGCTTCGACAGCCAGTATGAAGTCTGCGGTGGCGTCGGAGGTGCCGTTGGCCATGGCTTGTAGTGACGACAAAAATGATCGCGGATCGGATGGAAATGGGGACCTGGACGGGGTGGAAGGCGGCGGGTAGTGCAGGTGGAGCTGCAGCCAAAAGCGGTGGATGCGGCTGGCGGAGCCAAACTGTACGTGCACGACTGCCTCGATGTGGAGCAGAGCGACCAGCGTTGAAGAAACGCTCAGTGTTTGCGAGGGGCTCGCGCTGGTGCTTGTGAGCTGGATGCTCGCTGGGCTTCGTCCACGAAGGGCTTGGAGATTGGGAGGCGAGAGCTGTCTTTCAAGTGCCGGGCCCAAAGCGAGTGGGGCGCTTGTGCCCAGGCTGGGGACGCTGCGCGACCATTGGTTTCAAACTACGAACTCGTCTTCCAGCGGGGGTGGGCGATTGACAGAGCCGTCGGTAAACATTAGCATCTGTGCGATCCACATTTGCCGTTGGATATTAAGACTTCTGCTTGAAACGCATCTAAAACCGTTGGATTCAGAGACTTTTTAAATAGCTCAGCGCTTTACCCGCCTGATTGCCGGGTTGGAGCTTCAAAACCTTTGAGAAACGAGTCGAACTAACGGTTCGAAGGACGAATCCCTGTCACAGTGGCCTCGCAAATATAGGATTACTTGGGCCTTCTGGGACTTCCTTTTTGTGACCAAGGTCCGTGTACTTTTCCCGAAAGCGCGTGCGGAATTCCCGGGTGACCTGTGGGCCCCGGTGAGGGGAGTCTCCCTCGAAACTTCACGTTTAGATGTCATGATGATAGGTACTCCTCGCACCGTTTGTCGATAGCGATGGGATGAAAAAACAAACAATTCACACATCTCGAGATCTTGCAATGAAACTACTGTCCCGCGATATCACAAACTAATGGGTTAGGCTGACCATAATGTACAGAAGCATGAGGAATGTGAAGATATTAAAATTAATCAGAAGCTCCTCCTGAATATAGTCATTTGAAGCAAAAAGAATATGATCGTATCAGGTGATGTACACCCGAGCAAATTTAGACTGTTCCAAGGGGAATGACGTAGATATCCGTGTAGCTTACGTGTAAAGTATCCCTCCGGATCAACGACAAACTTGAATATCTACGCGTTCTTGACAAGGTACGGTTCTCGGCAGCGGGCAAATAAGGAAACATCTGAAACGGTGACGATGCGTGCCCAAGAATAATCTGCTAGATCGACCTCCTACGAGACATTTGGGGGCTGCTGTTTGCGATCGACTGAGCCGACCGTTCAGTCGGTCGTTGTCAGACCTGGAAATGAACGAGAAAACATCGGTGGAATGTGCAGGAAATTCCTTAGATATAGCCAGCCTTTCGAAGCCACTAGGGCCGTTCGAATGGAGTTCTGAAACTTGAGTAACATACGCCCCGCCTTCCGACATTCCCACCTCATGTACCCCTTCTTGAGATTTTATAATAATATGTACCCCGTGTTCAGTTTCAACTTCACCAGCCGTTCCTTTCGCCTTAGCAACTTTCCCTAGGTGCCAACCATGTATGCAGTGTTCTTAACACTAACAAGGCATCGCAAAAATCCTTGTTTCTTTTAATTTTTGTTCTTAACCAAGTAAAAAAGGGACAATGGCATTTTGTTTGCCCTCAAACAATCTTTCATGACACTTGTTTTCTAAACTACCCATTGAAAAGGAAAAATCTTTTCACAATAAAAATTTTGAACGTTGAACTTCCATTGACAGCCCCCCCCCACACACACACATACCTCTTCTTATCAATGTAACAACTTTTGGGTTTTCTACATGCTATTATGATAACACACGGATGGTTTCTTTTTCAAGTGAATTATTTGGAATAGAAAAATGAATTCCTAGAATATGAGGAAAGCGGGGTCTTAGGTACTTTTTCAATCCCCGTGCACTTTCTCATGACACTTGTTGCTTTTCTTCTTGCACAAAAGGCAAAGGTTGTTGCAAACTACGAAAGTTGAACTTGAACGTACATTGACAAAAACAACCACCCCAAGCCTCCCCCTTGGTACCTCTTTCTTAAAAAAAACATAAGTTTTTTGTACATGCTATCATTACAACACACGAAAGGTGTCTTTTCCAACCAAAGTATGCAAAATAAACACATGAATTCTTAGTTTCCGTGCACTTCAAAAAAATTGTGTAAACAATCCACTTGAATTATACAATAAACATATACCTTTTGCTTACTAGAAGAATTAAAATCAGCTAAAACTCACAAACACACATGAACCTCGTGCTCTAACATACAAAGGGGAGAAGAGACAATATGAGTGGAGCAACTGAGAATACGCAGTGCGACTCTACGATTGGGAGGGATCGCCAAGTACGAGACCACTGCCATATGTTGTGCGTTCTGAATCTGTCAAGAGTTCTTTGTTTTTTTCTCATCATGCAAAACCCAAGATGAGGTTGATAACCTCTTGAATAGGTGTTGGACAAGTGATTAGATGTGTTCGGATGTATCCTTCATGGAAGTTGTGAGGACTCAAAGTCTAGCACGATCATGGCCACGGTTGGAAACTACGAACTACCTCTCTCAGTTCTAAAATATGTGAAAAGCTTCCCAGAAGTCAAGAATGGTAAAAAAATCTGTCGTGGAAAAGGGTTCGAATCCCATTCTTCATAACGCATGCACTCGGACACATTTGGACATCTTTGGAACAAAACAAGTTATGAATTTAGTTGATCGAAACATTTGGACGGCTCCTATTGGAATTAGTAATAGAAAAATAATTTGAACTTACATATTTAACTATGGAATGAAGAAAGGAACGTTTCCGATGGCACCAGGGATGCAAGTACTAAGATCTGTAAACAAACTTAATACTGACGTCCAACGTACCATCTGCGCCGTTGGGGTACTCGGCCAACATAATATCTACATTCAAGAATGGTTCTACCTGGAATATCTTAAACACCAAAAGAAGTATCCGAAAGTGGTTTCCTCTAATTGGCTTCATCCGTGCGATGGGGACCGTACAACCCTAATGAAGAACTGAATTGACCAGTCTGTTAGAGTGGTACTGATTTGTCCAGAAGCCACAAATACAAGCGAGTCCCGAATTGTCCGCGTCAACTGTCAAGCCTACACGAACGTGAAAGAGCTGTTCGAATTCTCTCATACCGAAATCCATGACTTGGCTGCGGCAAGACGCTTTTGGCGCCGTCACTAGCCTCACCGTCAAGTCAAGCCTGACTGAACGCAGACGCGCCGTTGTGGGCGGAGATTATCGTCGCTGTCAAGCCCCGTCATCCGGATTCGATCCCTCGCAATTCCAGGCTACCCCCAATACCCCCCCGGCCCTCCCTCGCCCGGCGTTCTTTTTTGAACTGGTTCCTCCAGTGGCGGCGCATTGTTGACGTGTGGGCCCACCAAACAACAAGCGAACCGGGCCTGTTGAGACCGTTCGTCCATAATGGAGACGCCTCGCATGTCCAACTCCTCTACCAGAGAAAAGCCAGAACTGAATGAAAATTAGGCAAACTTGCCCGCGGCGACGACCTGACCAGTAACCATGACTGGCTACGACTACGATGGCAGGTATGTATGACAAGAGCCAGATCCGAAAGCTAGTTCTCCAAATTCGTGACGGTCAGCGATGACTGATAGATTGATCTGGCCGGCCAATATGATCTAATCCATAATCCGATGTAACACCATCCTCCAGCTGTAGGCAGCGATGACGGCGCGATTACAACAGGCGCGCTGTTTCTGAAACTTTTCAGAAATGCTTTATTCTCTTGTCTAGTTGTCACCGACTCGTTAGCATTGACCATGATATAGAGAACACGACCTCCGATCGAACTAGAGGGGAGATACGACGGTCAGAGTCATCTGCTAAGGGTGTGTTTATGGCGGCACGACTTACAAAACTGTCCTCTAACCTAAGCGACCTCGACATCGGCCGCGTGTCTGGCAATCTGCACGACCTCGCTCGATCAACCGGCGAAACGGTGTCCAGCGGACGATCGACCAAGGTCGAGTTGTTCGCGAGGCACACCGCCGGAGTCGAGGTCGTGTAGCTCGGAGGACAAGGCCCGCAAGTCGTGCCACGCCAAACAGGGGATTTTGATTTAGGGTTTTGTATTTTTGCGCGGGCTCCGCCCGCGCAAAAATACAACGCACCACCGCACCACCGCACCACCGCAACGCCGCACCACCGCACCACCGCACCACCGCAACACCGCAACACCGCAACGCCGCACGACCGCACTTCGCTGCAGATTTGCACGTGGTGGTTTGTTGCGCCAAGCTTGGGGGGCATGCGAGGGAGGTGAGCGAGCGGCAGCCGCAGCCAGCAGCTGCTGCATTGGGCTGCAGCCGCAGCCCCGCACCTAAACATTGCCCGTGCAACCAGCGCTGACCTCACGGCAGCTGCACGGAGCAGCAGCCGTAGTAACCACGGCGGGCAGCAGCGAGCGGCAGCCGCAGCCAGCAGCTGCTGCATTGGGCTGCAGCCGCAGCTACCAACCGCAGCCACAGCCGCCACTGCCCACTCGCAGTGCCAGCTGCGGAGCCGCAGGATCTGCGACAGCTGCCTGGAGCAGCAACTGCAGCCACGGCAACGGGCAACAGCGAGCAGCTGCGGCAGCCATATGCTGCGTGAGTAGGCAGCAGTCGCCAGAGAGGTCACACAGCACCTACAGCGTAGAGCAGCAGCGACGGCAGCTGCAACGGTACTCCGCCGTCAGCTTCACTCCCTGGTCTTCCCTTCCCCCTGCTGGCTGGGTTCCCCTCTACTCCTGGGCTGGGTGGAGGTGGTTCAGGTACAACGGTGGTCCCAAACAGCCCCTCCCAGATTTCCCACGCCCACTGGGGCAGGGGAAACGCTGCCGAAATTTTTTCGGCAGCGTGGGAGGGGTCCAGCGACAGTTTCCAGGCTGAAATAGGCCTCTCCCAGATTTTCCACGCCCACTGGGGTGGGGGAAACGCTGCCGGAATTTTTTCGGTAGCGTGGGAGGGGTCCAGCTACAATTTCCAGGCTGAAAATAGGCCTCTCCCAGATCTTCCACGCCCAGATCTTCCAAGCCCCCCCTCCCTTGCAGAAGTGCCCTACCGAGAGCGACAGGGTTTGTCGAAGCTAGCAACGACAACTCACCACCACCCGGGCACGAGGCGGGTCGGCGTCTTCGCACCCTCGGCAGGCGCCTCCCGAGGCGCACCTCCGAGGTCAACATCAACCACGTCAGCCCCCACCACCTGGTGACCTCCCCTATCCCCTACCCTTACCCCCATACACCACCTTTGCCCCCAACCCCGCACCTACCTGCCCTCTTCTCCCCTCCTCCCTCCCCCACCTCCCTCCCCTCCCTCTTCGCATCCCCCGCACAAATTCCCTCTCTTCTCTAGACCCTCTAGCCCCTCCCGAACTCCCTCTGTCTGTCTCTACCTCTGACCCTACGCTCCTGAACATGCCCACCCCAGACCCTGACCATAACANTGAATCCCCCCTCTCTCTTGTGCCTGCACACCCCCAGCCCCCTCCCCTCCCCTCCCACACCTTGCCCATCCACCTAAGTAACCCCTCCCCCCCCCAGGCCACTCCACTCCCTCTACCCTCACTCCCACAGGATGCTACTCAAGCGCTGCAAACTGCCGCCACACTAGGCAATGAGTCAATCCAGGCTAGCGTGAATGCCGCTGGCCTTGCCGCTTGCTCATGTGCGCACAGCATGTCCCAGTCCCTTGCCCTGTCTGACCGCGTCGTGTCTACAGCTCTGGCAACAAGCGCAGCCAATGCACAGGCCGTTGCACAAGCCTCAGCCGCATCTGCTGCTGCATGCAATGCACACTCCCTCGCCATCGCGGACAGGGCCATCATGTCATCCAATCACTCAGCAACCACCGTGATCCAAGCGCAAGCAACTGCATTGCATGCAGGCCACGCAACCACTGCAAATGCTCTCTCTAACATGGCAAATGCAGCAACGCGACACGCTGACCTAGGCTCGTACGCTATCAATGGCGCCCTCCACGTAGCCCAAGGCTCAACTGTCTCTGGATTCCACCTTGGACACGCTGCAATGTCCGAAGTTGGAATCCTAAGTCGCGAGTCTTTGGCTGTATCCAGTGAAACCGCACGACGCACACATGAACTTGCAGCACACTCCACCGCCCTGCTCGCAGACATCGCTAAAAGCGCAATCACTGCACGCGCGTAACCAACACCACTCCCTATCTCTCTCGATGCTCTCCTTCTTGCTGCATGCCGCCCTACAGCACCACCCCCTCCCTCTACCGCCCCTCTCCTTCCACCCAGCCCCCTCCTTGCTCTCCCGGCCCCAAC
>SZWC01036096.1:0-16230 GCA_023375785.1 Penium margaritaceum | reverse complement strand
TTCCTGAGAACTGGCCTGACCCTGCCACATCACCAAGAGACTTGCGCTGTGGGCTTGACACATAAGCATCCTTGTGCCAAGGTGACTGATCAGCCGTGTTGCTTCCCAGAAGCAACGGACTTTCTTTGTTGGAAGCTTCCAAAACAACCAAGATGTGCATGGAGCCAGGATCGAACTCATGACCTCTCACTTGGCCAAATCAACAAAATGGCCAAGTTAACCACTCACCTGCATGGTGTACTCACAGGTCATATCTCACACGAGACAGAGCATAGTTGAGTCACCCTACAACAAATCCAGGGGTCATACCTCCACAAGGGGCAAAGCATTCCTGATCCGTCGTACAAGACTTGAACAAGGGGTAAAAATATTCAACACATCCATCCAGAGGACTACCTCGCACGATTTTTCAGCGCATCTCGTACATCAAGACTTCGCAGACTTTGCGACTATGACGTGAGGCAAGCGAGCGCAACTGACGACTACCAGTTGGTCTTCGGTGACGACTTCGACGATGTAGGAGTAGAACTTGCCGATGCACGCGAGCCCTGAAGTGACAACAAATGCTGGCGTGGCAGGCTTTGCAGCAACTGGAACAACTCCTCTGGCTTCGGCGACCAATCTAGTCACGGATCGGGCAGCGATAAACCAGCCACCCCTACCAACAGCTTTGACAATGACAGCAGGGACAACAGGTGGTACTGGACGATAGGCGCGGATCAACGAGGAACACGCAAACAGGATGTCCACACTCAAAGGAATCAACACCCACCTGCTCCAGTAACTCAACGTCGCGATGGAGGCTCTTTGCAACGCAAGAATACGTGAAGCGGTGCTCATCGAAAGAAATTATCTACTCTCGAACGAACCTCAAATTCGTCTGGCTCCACCAGAACAGTTCAATCCTACAAACTCAAAAGGATCAACGGTTCGGATGTGGCCGACGAGTTTGGAGGTGTATTTTACCGCTGTTGGGATCAACGACAATGAGAAGAAAATTGACCTCACGACCGTGCTTTTGCGTGGCACAGTTTTAAGTTGGTGGTCCAACTTAATGACCATCCAACGGCAACAGGAGACCGGCGGAGCATCATCGACGACTCACGACGCCCGTCTCACATCACCGACCGCAGGCGTTCTACACTTAGAGTAGATCAACCCATAATGGCAAGACGCGCTGACGCCACCAACCGACTGGAACAAATTTTGCGTGTGATGCTCGCACGCTTTGGATGACTGAATGAAAAGTCTGACGCACGGTACAAACTCCATCGTCTGCGTCAACAACCCAGCGTGGCAGAGTATACGCGGAGATTCCACAAGATCATCACCGGAGCAGACATCACCCTTGACGAAATATGTTCTCACTACAACAACGGCCTAAAGCGAGATATCCGGCGAGCGATCGCCAATTTCGGTATCCATAATGACTTGCCACGGATGATCGAAGCAACAGAGAGGATCGACAGCACCGACTACAATGCTACGGCTAGCAACCACCTAACCACAATTCTTGTGGAAATGGGAAAAAATGAGTCAACGGACTCCTCGACTCTGATGGAAGCGGACGCCGTCGATAAGAGAGATATGCGAACCTGCTATAACTGCAGAAATGTCGGACACATCGCTCAAGATTTTCGTGGCAAGCAGTAGGCCAAAAAGGGGGGAAGTCGTAGAAAAATGAGTCGGGAAACGGCAAAGGACAAGGGTAAACGGCGCAAAACCTGTCCAAGAGGTGCGATGTACGCTGAACGGTCGTCCATCTAAATGACCCACATTTCCGCACAAGGTTTGTGAGATCGCAAAGTTCGATGAGGGGTACGAGGACGACCATCCGGCGATCCGACTAAAATTTCAGCCTCGAGGATGCAGAAGTCGCAGAACGGTACCGGCAATATTAGAGGAAGGAGCTTCACACAGCTTCGTAAGCAACGACATGGTTCGCAAGCTAGGTTTGCAGATCGAACCAGGGGTGTTTGAAGGAAAAGCCGTCGATGGGAGACTACAAATACGAAGACTCCAAGGACCACTACGGCTACAAGTGGGAGATCTTCATGATGTAACGGTCCGGAGGTCTTGTCCAATGAGCGATTATAAAATCATCCTTGGACGAGATTTCCTGTACCGGTACAATCCGCAAGTCGACTGGAACAGCGACGATATCCACGTGGAGATTGACGGTACCAGACGACAACTTCCGTGTGCGGGACGAAAGCCGTCAGCGGAAGCAGCACAGGTGGAAGCAGCAAAGGAAGTCGCGGAATCTAAAAAGCGACAACCGTTGCAGCCGATACCGCTCAATGTGGCCAATGGAAGCTAAAGCACTCTATACGACAAGGGGCTCGTGCATGGCTCATACATCTCCAGCCAATGGGAGAAGCGGAAGTGTCAGCAGCTGACCCATCACTGGCCTCATCAGCCTCATCGGCCTCAACAAAGTTCGCAATGGTACCCAAAGAGTTTGCATTGCTCATCAAGGAGTTTGCGGACGCCTTCCCCGAGATACTTCCAAAAACCTTACCTCCTCAACGAGACATCGACCATCGCATCGAACTGAAGTCGAGCAGCACACCTACCGTCCGAGGGGCCTATCGGATGAGGGATCACAAGCTGAACGAGCTGAAAAAGCAGCTCGACGAGTTGCCCAGTCAGGGATTCATCCGCCCATCCACGTCACCATATGACGCGTTAGTATAATTTGTGAAAAAGAAAACATGAGAGATGCGAATGTGTGTGGATTATCGGGTGTTGAACAACGCTACCATCAAGAACCGCTACCCTCTCCCTCGAGCCGACAAAATTTTCAACTTTCCAAGGAGCCTGAATTTCTAGCAAAATCAACTTACGCAGCGGATATCACCAGATACGTGTGGCAGTTGCCGACATAAAAAAGACAGCATTCCGAACTCCCTACGGACACTTCGATTTCACGGTTATGCCGTTTGGACTCACAAACGCCCCAACGATGTTCACGACGGCAACGAACAACATTTTCCGTCCATACCCCGACGACTTTGTCGTGGTGTACCTTGACAACATTCTAGTGTAGAGCGGCAACCCGAAGGAGCACGGCGGACATTTTTGAAAAGTTCTCAAAGTTTTACAAATAGATAATTTTTTTGGAAAACTCTCAAAATGTGACTTTGTTCGTCGTTCAATCGAGATTTTGGATCACGTCATCAACGGTGGGCGGATCACCATGGATCTGAAAAAAGTGGCAACAGTAGTTGATAGGCCGACGCCGACCAACATTCAAGAAATTCAAGTTTTTTACGCATTCTGTTATTAATACCGGCGATCTGTGCTAGACTACGCGCGAGTATCAGCGCCTCTTTCTGACCTCACTCAAAAAAGAAAATGAGCGTCGGTGGGGAGAAAGCGAACAAGAAGCGCTCACTGCTTTGCGGAACGGTCTCACCTCGGCTCCAGCCCTACGATTAGTCGATCCAACGGTCGACTACGTCATGGCAACGGATGCATCAAACCGAGCCATTGGCGCGATTCTTCTGCAAGAACACGGCAACGGAAAACAACCGGTTGCCTACATGTCTCGAAAACTACGAGGACCAGAACTCAACTACGTGGTCCACGAAAAGGAGATGCTGGCATTCGTGCACGCGTTCAAGACGTGGCGATGCTACCTAGAGTGTCGCCGATGCATCGTGCGCACCGACCACCACATGTTGAAATATTTTAAGACGCAGCCGAATCTCAGCCGACGTCAAACCGGATGGATGGAGTTCCTTTAGTCCGGGTCTGACTACAAAATCGAGTACCAGCCAAGAAAAATCAATCCGGCGGACGCACTCAGCCGCTGACCAGATTTAACGACCGATATGGCAGCCCTACAACTACAACGAGACCCTTACCTTGAGATATTGTTCGCACGAGGCTACAACCTGCACGACGCATATGATAAAACCAAATTCGAGTTTGACGTACCCTACTGGCGACGACGCTTCACTCGCCAAGTAGTCATTCCCCCGAACGACGAGCTTTGTCGTATGCTGCTCGAAGAATGCCACAATATTGGTTCAGGTGGACACTTCGGAGAGGACAAGACGTTGAAGAAGCTGGAGAAAAACTACTGCTGGGACAAGATGCAATCCGAGGTGGCCAACTTTTGCAAAACCTGCGACACATGTTACCGACAAAAATCTCGTCGAACGAGGCCACCCACACTTCTGCAGCCGCTCCCTGTTCTGACGGAACCAAGGGCAGACATCTCCAGATTCGTTCGTCATCGGAATGCCAGTCACACTCGAGGGATGTAACGTCATCCTCGTGGTCATCGAGAGGTTTTCCAAAATGTCCCACTTCATCTCGACAACGACCACTGTCACCGCCAAGGGAACTGCACGGCTGTTTCTAAACAACATCGTGCGGCTACACAGCGTATCGAGAACCAACACGAGCGTCAGAGACGACCGATTTACAAGCCATTTTTGGCACAAATTGATGACTCGCTACAGAAGCAAGATGGAATTTCGATGGTGTTCCATCCGCAAACCGACGGTCAAACCAAATGGACAAATCTGACGCTCGAACAACTGCTCCAAACACTATGCGAACCTCATGGGACGGATTGGACACAAAACTCCCTACTCTCGAAATCACATGTAATTCGGCAGTTTCCACTGCAACAGGTAAAACTGCATTTGAAGTGGTGTATGGAAAACTTCGTGCTGCACCAGCCAGACTAGGGAGTTGCAGTAATATTCAAGCAATCGATGTTGAACGCCAAGAATTCACCAATAGCTGGGAGGAAACACGACAAACTATCGCGAAGACACAGGCAGCAATGAAGCGAGCAGTTGACCGACATTGCAACCACGACACCTTCACCACTAACGACAGTAGAAAACCTAGGCACCAGGTTGGGACAGCGGCCTTGTTGATGTAGCGTACGAGCTTCCACACTCGTTGCTCAAGTCTGCTCTCCCCTCAGTCTGCTGCTCTAGAGTCTAAGTCTGGAAGCTTTGTCTTTGTTACTCAGAAACGCGCTCGCCAGTGTTAGTGCCAGAAAGCAGCTGAAAACTGAAAGTGGCTGATGTGGAATGAAGAATGAGCAACAATGGGAGACCCCTCCAAGTTCTAGCTCCCCCCCACTAGTGTAGAACTTGTTGCTCAGCTAACCAGCCAATCAGAAAATAGTCCTAGACCTGTTTTCTGGCAGGCAGGGTTTTCTCAGTGAGCCCTGCCAGACGCCCGACAGCCCAAAACCCGGGCGTCGTCCGTTTTGCCTGAAAACTGGACCATACCATAATACCGACGCTGCAAACGCAGTCGTGCGGTCAGAATCAGCTAGAAAAATAGCAGCAAGGAGTTGTGGCTGCCCGAACCCAGGCAGTGCATACGACAGTCAGCGATGCCAAACAGGGCCATACAGCAGGAGACCTGGATCCTAGGCACCGCATGATCCTGCAGACGCAATGCCACAGCCGAACACAGCGCTAGGTGCATGCAGATAGCATCTGCAGTGGCAGTGACCGCCGGCGGCCCGACCGCCGAGGAGGCCTGCCGATGGAGCTGAGCGCATCGTGAGAGGGAGGAGGCTCCAGCGAAGGGTGAGTGGGCCTCAGCGTGCGTCGGCTCCACCGAGCGACACTCCAGCGGCGTCAAGTCTTGTCGTCAGTCATCTTCACGCCGATGTATACAAGCCGAGAGGACACAACAAAGTACAATGAGAGATGGACGAAAACGAACACTCCCCCATGACTCACAGGCCTAGTGCACATGTGCGGACAGAGACACAGTCAATGACCAAACTCCCCCAGGCCAAGCAGAAACGCAAGCAGGGACAAAGAGAGTCACTCACGGACGCATGCCGACTGAACACACAACCTTCTTGAACGAGACGCGCTTCAGTGCCTTGGTCAAGAAGTCAACCAACTCCCTTGCTGTCTCAACCCACACGATGTTGATGCTACCGTCATGCAACAACAAACACACAATGTGATACTCAATGTTGATGTGCTTTGTGCATGTGTGATGTACGCCGTCATTGTTGGCGATGGCCATGGCACTCTCATTGCCACAATGCAACGTGATGGATGCGACAGACTGACGTAACTCGAACAACAGACAACGCAACCACACACTCTCACATGCGCCTGAGCCAAGAGCAACATACTCAGCCTCAGTAGTGTTGCGTGCAATGCACCCCTACTTGCCACTGGGCCAGGACACAGCTGTGCCGCCAATCAGAAAGATCCAGCCTGTGCTACTCTTACCGTCCGGACTGCCAGCCCAGTCACTGTTGGTGTGGCCCACCGCGACAACAGACGGCTGACGGCGGAATATGAGACCTCGCTGAGGAGTCGAGACGGCATAGCGCAGCACTCGGATCGCGGCCTCATAGTGGAGGTGACGCGGCTCCTGAGAAAACTGGACCAGGAGGTTTACGGCGAACGTGATGTCTTGGCGCGTCGTCGTCGCCAGGAACATCAGTGACCCGATGACTCGCAGGTACGTGGTCACATTAACTGGCTCCCCCACAACAGCTGGTTCATGACTCTTCAGCTTCACCTGACCATCGGGTGACATGGGTGAGGATGCGCTCGGCATGAGTGGTAGGTCCTCTGCAAAGCGGGTGGATAGCGTCTGCACATAGGCGGCCTGGTGGATGTGCAGGACGCCCTGGGAGCAATCATGCTCAAGTTCCATGTCCACGAAGACTCTGGCAGATCCGAGATCCTTCATCTAGTAGGCGGTGTGCAGCAAGTCCTTGACACGCTGGATGGTTGCCGTGCCTGGCGACGCAATGAGGAGATCGTCGACGTAAACCAGAACAGCGACGAAAGTCTGGCCTCGCGGTCTGACAAACACCGCGGCGTCAGCGGTGCTGCGCTGGAGCCCGCCACAAAGGAGCGTGCTGCTGATTTCTTGGTTCCAACACCGAGGTGACTGCTTCAGGCCATACAGGGCCTTACGCAGTCGCCAGAATCTCCCAGTGCCATCGTCGAAGCCTGGGGGTTGCACCATATAGAGCTCCTCACCCTGTAGTGAACCATGGAGAAAGGCGTTGCTCACATCCATCTGATTCAGCTCCCATCCATGCCGGGCGACCAGGCTGAAAAGCGCCCGGCTAGTGAAGAACCGGCCAACTGGAGCAAAGATCTGGTCGTAGTCGACCCCAGGAATCTGGGCAAACCCCTTGGCTGTAAGGCGGGCCTTGTACTTGTCCAAGGATCCGTCGGGCTTCCACTTGCGCCGAAAGACCCACTTGACGCCGATGGCCTTCCGACCTGGAGGAAGGTCATTGAGGTCGTACACATGGTGCTGTCGGATAGCGGCGAACTCATCGGCGCAGGCAGCGTCCTAGTGTACGGCCTCAGGAGAGGCTCGTACCTCGCGTAGGGTGGCTGGGTCCTCCAGGCGTGCTTTGGAGCGGACTGAGAGAGCGTGTGCATCTCAAGCCCTAGGTGGGATGCGCGCGAGTGCAGCCACGACAGCGTGCCGATGCTCGTGATGAAGCATGGTGTAGCCCAGTATGGAGCCCGTGTGAAGGTCTGCAATGATGGCCGAGGTGGTCAAGCTGAGGGCCTTGGTGCCAGGGTCCCCACTCACGACCGTGGGAGTGGAGGAGACACGTGGGACCACAAGGGATCAAGGCGACACTGAGCGCGGTGCGACGATCTGCACGCTCACCAACGGTCTGGGTCAGAGGCTGCCGCCTGGGCCACGTGTGTAGCGTGGCAGGGCAGGCGATGGCACTGAGTCCGACGGGCCAATGGAGGTAGACGGGGTTGCTGGCCCGGAGGGGCCGGCGGATGTGATCCGGGGTGCTGGTCCGGAGGGGCCAGCGGGCGCGACTGGAGCTGCTGGCCCACAGGGGCCAGCGGACGCAACTGGGGCTACCGGCCCGGAGGGACCGGCAGACGCGACTGGGGCTGCCGGTCCGGAGGGACCAGCGGACGCAACTGGGGCTGCTGGCCCGGAGGGACCAGCGGACGCGACTGGGGCTGCCGGCTCGGAGGGACCAGCAGACGCAATTGGGACTGCTGGCCCAGAGGGACCAGCGGACGCGACTGGGGCTGCCGGCCCGGAGGGACCAGCGGACGCATTTGGGACTGTTAGCCCAGAGGGACCAGCGGATGCGACCGGGGCTGTCGGCTCAGAGGGACCAGTGTACACGAATGGGACTGCCGGCCCAGAGGGACGAGCGGAAGCAACTGGGGCTGCTGGTCCAGAGGGGCCAGCAGAGGCGAGTGGGACTACCGGCTCAGAGGGACCAGTGGACACAACTGGGGCTGCCGGCCCGGAGGGACTAACAGACGCGACTGGGGCTACCGGCTCGGAGGGACCAGCGGACGCGGCTGGGACTGCGGGCTCAGAGGGACTAAGGGATGTGTCACCCAGAAGCGGCAGGACAGAGGACGGACTCACCACTCCCCCATGCGAAGGGATAGACACGGACGAGCCGGAGCGAATGAGGTCGCAAGGAAACAGGTCTTTGAAGAAGAGGGCATCCTGGGACTCGACGACGCAGTGCCGGGAGGGATCCCAGAAGCGCCAGGCCTTGGACTGACGAGAGACACCAAGGAAGGTGCACGGACGTCCGCGGGGGGCGAGCTTGCCGCTCTGCTGCGGGACGGGCAGCCACACAATGGCCACACAGCCCCATACGCAAGCCGGGCAGAGGTCAGCTCGCTGACCGCACCAATGTTGGTACGGCATGGACTAGCGAGGAAGGGGACCATGGGGAATCCGGTTCCAGACACAGGTCATGTAGGCCATGGCTTCAAAATAGAAGCCATCGGAGAGACCGGACTCAACCCGCATGGTGCGGACGGCGTCGGCCATGGTACGGTTCCATCGTTCGGAGACACTGTTCTGGGCGGACATATAGGGCGCGGATGTCTCATGGTGGATCCCGCGGGAGGCGAGAAAGGTCGTGGCCTCACCCATGTTCTCACCACCGCGATCGGAGCGAAAGCGGCAAAGAGAGCGACCACACTCGCGCTCTGCGAGGACAAGCCAGTCCTGGATGGCTCGGGCGACATCGCTCTTCTGCCGAAGGCAGAAGACCCAGCGGTAGCGAGAATAGTCATCAGTGAGTGTGAGGACATAGCGACCGTGCTCGCCGACGGACTCGGTGTGGAGAGGGCCCATGACATCGGAATGGACAAGGTCAAGAGGGGCGGACGCACGGGAGGAAGACAAAGGGTACGTGGACCGGTGCATTTTCCCCTCAGCACAATCAATGAACTACGAGGGGCACGGGAGGGAGAAAGTCTCCGGGTCAAGGCCCTTGGCCGGCTGGGTGCGGAGCATATCGTCTACGGCGGCAGAGTGGACGTGGCAAAGGCGGCGGTGCAAAAGGTGAGTGTGCTGAGGAGAAAGCGTACTGGTGGCAAACACATGGCCAGTGGCAGCCGACGGGGAGGAGACGGAAGGAGAGGAGGAGAGCCAAGGTACATGCCACAGGTTGCCACGGGCGGTGGCGTGCAGTACGACAAGACCAGATAGACGCAGCAACACAATGCCAACACCACGCGAAAGCACGACGTCCATGCTCATGCAGTCAAGGGTAGTGACAGATAGGAGGTTGAGCTTGAGACCAGGGACGAAGAGGACATCGGTCAGAAAGACGTCACCGGAAGGACCACGGAAACGAACGATTCCAACACCACGGACAGGCAACATCTGTCCGAAGCCTGTCGACACCGGAGACATTGCGAACAGGACCAAGCATACTAAAGGCCTCACAGGAGGCCATCATGTGATGTGTGGCCCCGGAGTCGATGATCCAGGTCTCGGCAGGGTCCTGGACCAGGGTCGCCAGATCGCTAACGGTCACATGGCAGCACGCAAGGGACGCGGACGCGGTGGAAGGAGGCGCAAACCGAGACTGCCAATCGTCAAGCCATGCAATATCGTCATGGGAAGGGGTAGCGAAGGCCATGGGAGACGACGAGACAGACAAGGAAACGAGACACGACCGTAGCGCAGTCTCAGTCATGCAGGGATGGGTAGGAGAGCAGGAAGTGATGCAACTCGCACTTCCCAGGGGAGGAGGGCGAGGCAGGCCGAGCTGGAGTGCGATGAACTGCTTCAACTGACGCTCATGTGAGGACGACCCAGAAGTGTAGACGGAGTGCGGGGTGATGGCGTCGGAGCCCGGGTAGAAGGAGGACTGTGCCGGCGCCGACTGCTGTGGCACTGGTGTTGGCTGGACTGGCGAAGCAACCAGAGTGGTGGAGCTGCTGGATGAGGCCGAAGTGTCAGAGTCAGCGACAGCTACGGTGGCAGAGGCAAGACGGCGCTCCTGCTGGCGACGCATGGTGGCGATGACGCGTGCCTCATCCGTTGGTAGAGGGTACGTGTACCACCCGTGCCCGGGCTGGCCACAGTTGTGGTAGACGGAGCCTCCACCGCTTGACCCGGTCGACGGCCGCTGCTGCTTCTATTGCTGACCCATGCCTTTCTTGTTCTGACGCTTCTTCTTCCTCGACGATGATGAGGTAGCTACCACGGGGGAGGCGACGGCCATGGAGGTGACGGCCACGGAGGCGAAGGCAGGGGAGGCAAGAGCCTTGGTGCGCTGGAGGCGGGACTCCGGACGAGCTTCCTCAATCCGGAGGAAGAGCTCGTATGTCCAGGGCATGAGGGTGCCCTAGGTCGCCATGGTGGAGAGGACGTCGTGAGAGTAGTGCACGAAGACGTCCGCGTACGCGTCGGTGGCACCACGCTTGATGGTGAAGAGCGCGACCAGAGGGGGTGAGGCAGAAGTCCCGAGGCGACGAAGGATGTCCTCCACCCGCTGCCAATAGGAGGTGACCATCTCGGTCTCCCCCATGTGCAGGGAGTTGAACTCCCGCAGCAGGCCACTGGTCTCAGCCTTACTGGACAGGCGATGGAGACGAGTGAGGATGTGCCACACGGCTGCTGGGTCTGGGGTGGCGCCAGCGGTGAAATCGCCTAAGAAGGACTCGAGGGCGAGGCGGGAAGTCGGAGGGGCGACAGGGATTAGAGCGCGAATGGCACGACCAGCGTCATATAACAGGTCGGCCAAGGTGGTGTCATACGGCAGGGTGTAGTATGCCCACAGGCCCTCGCCCTGCGCCGAGATCCGGAAGCTGAGCTCCCAGCTCCGCAACTGCTCGCCGGTTTGAAGCGGCGGCGGCGGCGTCTCAAAGTCCTTTTGCCTGCGGTCAGCATCCAGAGTGGGGCCAAGGACGGAGGTCACTGTCTGCCGTTGGCACTGAGTCTGCAGCTACGCCAGGTAGTACGTGGCAGCAGACACAGCTGGACTGGCGTGCCCTGGAGGGATGAAGGATGGTGGCGCACTGGTGGCAGTCTGAGAGACCAACGGATGCAGTGCCGCAAGCTGCTACGTCAAGGCGGCAAGCTATTGCTGAAGAGCAACAGGGGGTCAGGGTTGTCGCCAACAACGCCAGAGGGCTGCTACCGCTGTTGCTACTGCTACTGCTTCTGCTACTGCTGTTGCTTCTTCTACTGTTGCTGCTGCTGGTGCTCCTGCTGTTGCTACTGCTCCTGCTGCTCCTGCTGCTGCTGGTGCTGCTACTGTTGCTACTTCTTCTGCTGTTACTGCTGTTGTTGTTGCTGCTGTTACTACTACTTCTGCTACTGCTGCTACTACTGCTGTTGCTGCTGCAACCGCTGCAAGAAAGGGGGGATGGCGGTCCCCCCAACAGAGGAGGACCCCTCCCAAGTGGGGCTATCAGCCATGGTTTGATGTCCCTTTGTTTTGTTTTTTTGTGTGTGTTGCTGACGTCAGTAGTGACGTCAACTGAGGGCGGTGGACGTCCTGCCCACCCTTAGGTTTTCTTCCCCCTTCCCTTGCCCCCTTTTTTTTGTTTTTTAGTTGATGACGTCAGTAGTGATGTTAGCAGTGACGTCAACAGTGGCGGTTGCTGGGGCCGCTGCTGCAACTGCAGTTGCTGCTGCAACTGCAGTTGCTGCTGCTGCTACCGTGTTGCTGCTACTGGTGGTGGTGCTACTGCTGCTGCTACAAGTGCTACTACTGCTACTACTGCAACTGCTGCTACTGCTGCTACAGCTGCTGCTGCTGCGACTGCTACTGCTGCAGCTACTACTACTGCTACTGTTGTTGCGGCTTCAATTGCAGCAGCAATTATTGCTGCTTCGGGCTGCTACGGCTATAATGGTTGTTGCACCTGCAAAGGCAGCTGCTGCAACCGTGGTAGCAAAGCTGGTGGGGTGGGGGATTTTTTTCTCTTGCATTCTTTTCCTTCTCTCATATGTCACAAGGGGCAGCTGCCCGCTGTTAGCTGCAAGGTGGGCTACTGCTCGTTGGCAGCGAGCTGCTGCTCGCTTGCAGCAAGCTGCTGCTCGCTGGCAGCAATGGGCTGTTGCTCGCTGCTCGCTCGCTGCGGGCAGCGAGCAGCAACAGCCGCTGCTTGCTGCTGCCGACAACTGCTCGGTGCTACTACTACTGCAGCCGGTTGCTACTACGGTTCGCTGCTACGGCTGCTACAACCTGCTACTACTGCTGCACGCTGCTTGCTACCGCTGCTGCTTGCTACTACTATGGGCTGCTACTGCTGCGAGCTGCTGCTGTGGGCTGCTGCTGCTGCAGGCTGCTACGAGCTGCCGCTTCTCCCTACTGCTGCTGTTGCACGTAGCTGTAGTTGGCTGCTGCTGCCACTGCTCGCTATCGTTGCGTGCGGCTACTGCTGCGTGCTTGTGCCAGTCACTACACCTCGATGACGTTGCAGCGTGCGTTGTCGCCTGCAGGTGTCGGACGAGGCCAGCCGCTCACCTCCTCGCGTCACGCGTGGGGGTCAGCGCTGCCGAAAACGTTCGACAGCATTTCCCCTGGCCCAGTGGCCATGGGAAACAAATCTGACGCAGCCACCAGGCGGGTCAATGCTGCCGGAAAAAATCCGGCAGCATTTCCCCTGCACTGGCACGTATGGGGGTCTGCCGGTCTTGTCTGGCACCTGTACGCCAGTCTTATGATACTGCTGCTACGCTCTGTCTCTGATACCAAGCAGGAAAACCTAGGCAGCAGGTTGGGGCAGCAGCGTTGTTGATGCAGCGTGCGGGCTTCCACGCTCGTTGCTTAAGTCTGCTGCCCCCTCAGTCTGCTGCTCTAGAGTCTAAGTCTGGAAGCTCTGTGTTTGTTACTCAGAAACGCGCGCGCTAGTGTTAGCGTCAGAAAGGAGCTGAAAACTGAAAGTGACTGATTAGGAAAGAAGAATGAGCTACAATGGGAGACCCCTCCAAGTTCTAGCTCCCCTCCACTAGTGTAGAACTTGTTACTCAGCTAACCAACCAATCAGAAAATAGTCCTAGACCAGTTTCTTGGCAGGCAGGGTTTTCTCGGTGAGCCCAACCAGGGCCCCGACAGCCCAAACCCCGGGCGTCGTCCGTTTTGCCTGAAAACTGCACCATACCATAATACCAACGTTGCGAACGCAGTCATGCGGTCACAATCAGCTAGAAAAATAACAGCAAGGAGTTATGGCTGCCCGAACCAAGGTAGTACCTACGACAGTCAGCGATGCCAAACAGGGCCATACAGTAGGAGACCTATACCCTAGGCACCACATGATGCTACGGACGCAATGCCACAACCAGACACAGCGCTAGGTGCATGTAGACAGCATCTGCAGTGGCAGTGACCGCCGGCGGCCCGATCGCCGAGGAGGCCTGTCGATGGAGCTGAGCGCATCGCCAGAGGGAGGAGGCTCCAACGTAGGGTGAGCGGGCCTCAACGTGCGTCGGCTCCACCGAGCGACACTCCAGCGGCGTCAAGTCTCGCCGTCTGTCATCTGCACGGCGAAGTACACAAGCCGGGAGGACACAACAGAGTACAATGAGAGGTGGACGAAAAACAACAGCGACAAAGTCCTCCTCAGCTCGGCGAACATCAAGCTCCGTCGATCCCACTGTTTAAAGCTCAAATCCCGATGGTTGGGACCGTTTGAGATCGATCGCATGCAAACCCCTGTGGTTGGGCGCTTCAACTGTCTCGACACTATGCAAGTTCATCCGGTGTTCCATGTCTGCAGACTCAACCACTATTGAGACCCCGGAGAGAACTTCCCTCTTAGAGATGTCCCTCCTTCGTCTCTCGTTAGAGTGGACGAAGACACGGAGTACGTCATCGAGGACATCTCCGGCCATCGACGACGAGGTAAGACGACAGAATATCTTGTCAAGTGGCACGGCTACGACGCCGCGCATAACAGGTGGGAGCCCTACGAAAACCTCCGAGACGTCGATTATCTCATCGACGGCTACTACCGCCGTCTCTAGGCCAGAGCTACACGCGCGCTAGGACGTCGTAGCTAAAAGGGGTCGGGGGGAGTGTTACGTACCAGATGTTCACGAGTCCGTAATCCTCCACAGTGATCACACAGACAGCCCGTCGCGTCGCGAAGATATGATATTCACTCCGACGGCCGAGGGCAAACTGGCCAAGTGCCCCGCCTCAAGTGGATATTCCCAAACCTTCTGACAGCTTTGACCATTCTCGCGAACCTACGAACAAAAGTGACACGACCTTTCGGTGGACTCCTCGACGCATCTCAACGAATCTAGATTTATGAAGATGCATCGCGCATCTTCACCGCCGATTCTCGAAGACCCCCGACTTGTTGACAGACCTCGAATCCGGCCACTCACGACGCGACTCCACTCGCGTCGCTCAACGTACGACCCAACGACCCCGACTATGCTTCATTCTTAAATCGTCAATTGTATATATATGGTCGACCATTTCGACACTTGTCATCGAAGTACACTTACCGCTAATTATGAGTGAAGTGTCCCAAAGTCTAGATCGTGTTTTGCCTTGCAACTTCTACCTGTTCACTATCTACGCTCCGTTCAGCATAGCAAAACGAAGGAATTGGGTATGCTGTTGTCGTTTGGCCGGAATATGGATGCGTGGTGACAAACATAAAGTGGTGTGGGCATGCCAGGTCAGAATCCGTAGTTTCTGGCACGCCAGTCTAAGAATTGGATAAGACGGGTACCTACTCCATTTTTCCATTTCATTTCTGCCTTCAATGGTTTGACATCCGGGCACCGTGTTGATGTCCTTGAGGGGCCATCATCTAGATGGTGATGGAGGCTGTTTCGTGGCAATATTCGCTACCGAGCAGACAAGTGTCGCATTTTCTCCTGGTGTGCATGCTCCGCTGGCGTCGGGTAGATTTGGCCGGCCGGCATCGATTTTCATCGCTTAGACATCTTCAGCAAGCACCGCGATGTTTGCGATTTTTCCATCGAACGACTTGGATTGGCCTTCTGATGTTGGGAAAACTACGTATCACCAGAAATCATGTTTTCAGAAAGGAGCATTGCGATATTGTTTCTTGAAACTTTCATCTGAAAATGTAAAGTTTTTGTTTACCGGTAAATGCATGGAGTTATAGAGACAAAACACAACCTTTCTTTTTCTCTTCGTAAGTCAGGGATTTTTCTACAAAACAGTTGCTTTCCCAGAAACAGAGGCGGAATTAGTAGGAAAGCTGGTAAGAGAAACAAGAGGCAGGTGTTGCACGCAAAGCGTGCATAGGGTTACATAATAACCGATCAAAAGTATTCATATTAGTATCTCTTAAGAGGTTAAATAATTGCTCGCAATCTGGACCACATAATGGAAGGTTTGCCATGAGACTTTACCTCGTCCGTGGAAGCCAAAACTGGTTGTAAATGGACTACCAAACTGTCACCCGCATTCGTTCAAACTATTTTTTTTTTGGTTCGCCCATGTGTGCTCTTAAACATTGTGTATGGTTTGGGCAAACTCTTCTTAAATTAATTCAAGCTATGCTGGATTTATTCCAGCCTGTGTGGATGTAAAAGAGAAAAAGAAATAACCAAAAATTGACCGAATGCGCTTGACGATACACTATTATGTAAAACAATTCACCAACATATTGAAGAAAAACCTATGAAGGCATTTCTTCTCGGTCTTTTTTACGAATATATTTCTATCTGACAATGAATTCATTTATATGAGATGAATGTTTTCTTTTATTGTGAACGTGATAGTTTCACACGTCTATTATGAACTTCACAAAAAAATGATCTTTGACAAATCTGGATGAATTTTGGATGTTTCCTTATGTTATAAAAAATAAGATGACGTAATTATAGTCATAATTAAATTTATTTACCTTCGTCTATAACTTTGGTTGAATTTCTTTTCTTTCATATGCATGTTCACCCTGTTTGAAGCCGGGTTCACGAGTCTAAAGAGTTTGCCATGACGACCAGTTCCGTGAA
>SZWC01036090.1:0-16239 GCA_023375785.1 Penium margaritaceum | reverse complement strand
TATGCCCTATCTGTGCCCTACTTTTTCCCTACTTGCGCCCTACTTGCATCCTACTTGCGCCCTACTTGCGCCCTACTTGCACCATACTTGCGCCCTACTTGCGCCCTACTTGCGCCCTATTTCCGCCATACTTACGCCCTACTTGTGCCCTACATGCGCCCTACTTCCGCCCTACTTTCACCCTGCCGCACGCCTGTGCCGACATCGATCACCCAACTCCCGCTCGAAAATTCCAGCACACGCGACCTGGAGCATACGACGTAGCGCCTCAGGGCACGCGTCTCGGGAGCCTACGAGACTAAGGGGTAAGAAAAAATTCGCCGACCTGAAATCAAGAAAACTCATCCATACGCACGTCGCACGCCCGTACCGACATCGGTGACCCAACTCTAACTCGAAAATTCCAGCCCACACGCCCTGGAGCATACGACGTAGCGCCTTTGGGCACGCGTCTCGGGAGCCTCCGAGACTAAGGAGTGAGAATTTCCACCGCTTGCGCCCTACTTGCGCCCTACTTACGCCCTACATACGCCCTACTTGTAACCTACTTGCGTCCTACTTGCGCCCTACTTGCGCCCTACATGCGCCCTACTTGCGCCCTACTTGCAGCGTACTTGCGCCCTACTTGCGGGAATTTCCGCCGCTTGCGCCCTACTTGCGCCCTACATGCACCCTACTTGCGCCCTACTTGCATCCTAGTTGCGCCCTACTTGCGCCCTATCTGCGCCCTACTTGCGCCCTACTTGCAGCGTACTTGCGCCCTACTTGCGGGAATTTCCGCCGCTTGCGCCCTACTTGCGCCCTACATGCACCCTACTTGCGCCCTACTTGCATCCTAGTTGCGCCCTACTTGCGCCCTATCTGCGCCCTACTTGCGCCCTACTTGCAGCGTACTTGCGCCCTACTTGCGGGAATTTCCGCCGCTTGCGCCCTACTTGCGCCCTACATGCACCCTACTTGCGCCCTACTTGCATCCTAGTTGCGCCCTACTTGCGCCCTATCTGCGCCCTACTTGCGCCCTACTTGCAGCGTACTTGCGCCCTACTTGCGGGAATTTCCGCCGCTTGCGCCCTACTTGCGCCCTACATGCACCCTACTTGCGCCCTACTTGCATCCTAGTTGCGCCCTACTTGCGCCCTATCTGCGCCCTACTTGCGCCCTACTTGCAGCGTACTTGCGCCCTACTTGCGGGAATTTCCGCCGCTTGCGCCCTACTTGCGCCCTACATGCACCCTACTTGCGCCCTACTTGCATCCTAGTTGCGCCCTACTTGCGCCCTATCTGCGCCCTACTTGCGCCCTACTTGCAGCGTACTTGCGCCCTACTTGCGGGAATTTCCGCCGCTTGCGCCCTACTTGCGCCCTACATGCACCCTACTTGCGCCCTACTTGCATCCTAGTTGCGCCCTACTTGCGCCCTATCTGCGCCCTACTTGCGCCCTACTTGCAGCGTACTTGCGCCCTACTTGCGGGAATTTCCGCCGCTTGCGCCCTACTTGCGTCCTACTTGAGCCCTACTTGCGCCCTCCTTGCACCCTACATGCGCCCTACTTGCGCCCTTCTTGCGCCCTACTTGCGCCCTACTTTTTCCCTACCTGCGCCCTACTTGCATCATACTTGCGCCCTACTTGCGCCATACTTGCGCCCTACTTGTGCCATACTTGAGCCCTACTTGCGCCGTTTTTGCACCCTACTTCTACCCTACTTGCGCCCTACTTGTGCCCTACATGCGCCCTACTTCGCTCTACTTTCACCCTGCCGCACGCCTGTGCCGACATCGATCTCCCAACTGCCGCTCGAAAATTCCAACACACGCGCCCTGGAGCATACGACGTAGCGCCTCCGGGCAGGCGTCTCGGGAGCCTCTGAGACTAAGGGGTAGGAATTTCCGCCGCCCCGAAATGAAGAAAACTCATCCATACGCACGTTGCACGCCCGTACCGACATTGGTGACCCAACTCCCGCTCGAAAATTCCAGCCCACACGCCCTGGAGCATACGACGTAGCGCCTCCGGGCACGCGTCTCGGGAGCCTCCGAGACTAAGGGGCGGGAATTTCCGCCGCTTGCGCCCTACTTGCGTCCTACTTGCACCTTACTCACGCCCTACTTGTGCCCTACTTGCGTCCTCGTTGTGCCCTACTTGCGCCCTACTTGCGCCCTACTTGCGCCCTACTTGTGCCCTACTTGCACCCTACTTGTACTCTACTTACGTCCTACTTGCGCCCTACTTGTGCTCTACTTGCGTCCTACTTGCGCCCTACTTGCGCCCTACGTGCGCCCTACTTGCGCCCTACTTGCATCCTTCTTGGGCCCTACTTGCGCCCTACTTGCGCCGTACTTGCGCCCTACTTGCGCCCTACGTGCGCCCTACTTGCGCCCTACTTGCATCCTTCTTGGGCCCTACTTGCGCCCTACTTGCGCCGTACTTGCGCCCTACTTGCGCCCTACGTGCGCCCTACTTGCGCCCTACTTGCATCCTTCTTGGGCCCTACTTGCGCCCTACTTGCGCCGTACTTGCGCCCTACTTGCGCCCTACGTGCGCCCTACTTGCGCCCTACTTGCATCCTTCTTGGGCCCTACTTGCGCCCTACTTGCGCCGTACTTGCGCCCTACTTGCGCCCTACGTGCGCCCTACTTGCGCCCTACTTGCATCCTTCTTGGGCCCTACTTGCGCCCTACTTGCGCCGTACTTGCGCCCTACTTGCGCCCTACGTGCGCCCTACTTGCGCCCTACTTGCATCCTTCTTGGGCCCTACTTGCGCCCTACTTGCGCCGTACTTGCGCCCTACTTGCGCCCTACGTGCGCCCTACTTGCGCCCTACTTGCATCCTTCTTGGGCCCTACTTGCGCCCTACTTGC
Organism: Penium margaritaceum; assembly: GCA_023375785.1. Classification (NCBI taxonomy): domain Eukaryota; kingdom Viridiplantae; phylum Streptophyta; class Zygnematophyceae; order Desmidiales; family Peniaceae; genus Penium; species Penium margaritaceum. Next base: position 13,380 of record SZWC01036090.1, on the reverse strand, counting down.
GCCGTACTTGCGCCCTACTTGCGCCCTACGTGCGCCCTACTTGCGCCCTACTTGCATCCTTCTTGGGCCCTACTTGCGCCCTACTTGCGCCGTACTTGCGCCCTACTTGCGCCCTACGTGCGCCCTACTTGCGCCCTACTTGCATCCTTCTTGGGCCCTACTTGCGCCCTACTTGCGCCGTACTTGCGCCCTACTTGCGCCCTACGTGCGCCCTACTTGCGCCCTACTTGCATCCTTCTTGGGCCCTACTTGCGCCCTACTTGCGCCGTACTTGCGCCCTACTTGCGCCCTACGTGCGCCCTACTTGCGCCCTACTTGCATCCTTCTTGGGCCCTACTTGCGCCCTACTTGCGCCGTACTTGCGCCCTACTTGCGCCCTACGTGCGCCCTACTTGCGCCCTACTTGCATCCTTCTTGGGCCCTACTTGCGCCCTACTTGCGCCGTACTTGCGCCCTACTTGCGCCCTACGTGCGCCCTACTTGCGCCCTACTTGCATCCTTCTTGGGCCCTACTTGCGCCCTACTTGCGCCGTACTTGCGCCCTACTTGCGCCCTACGTGCGCCCTACTTGCGCCCTACTTGCATCCTTCTTGGGCCCTACTTGCGCCCTACTTGCGCCCTCCTTGTGCCCTACTTGCGCCCTACTTGTGCTCTACTTGCGTCCTACTTGCGCCCGACTTGTGCTCTACTTGCGCCCTACTTGTGCCCTACATGCGCCCTACTTCCGCCCTACTTTCACCCTGCCACACGCCTGTGCCGACATCGATCACCCAACTGCCCCTCAAAAATTTCAGCACACGCGTCCTGGAGCATACGACGTAGCGCCTCTGGGCAGGCGTCTCGGGAGCCTCCGAGACTAAGGGGTAGGAATTTTCGCCGACCCGAAATCGAGACATCGCACGTCGCACGCCCGTACCGACATCGGTGACCCAACTCTCGCTCGAAAATTCCAGCCCACACGCCCTGGAGCATACAAGGTAGCGCCTCCGGGCACGCGTCTCGGGAGCTTGCGAGACTAAGGGGCAGGAATTTCCGTTGCTTGCGCCCTACTTGCGTCCTACTTGCGCCCTACTTACGCCTTACTTGTGCCCTACATGCGTCCTACTTGAGCCCTACTTGCGCCCTACTTGCGCCATACTTGCGCCCTACTTGTGTCCTACTTGCGCCCTACTTGTGCTCTACTTGTGTCCTACTTACGCCCTACTTGCAACCTACTTGCGCACTACTTGCGCCCTAGCTACACCCTACTTGCGCCCTACTTGCATCCTACTTGCATTGTACTTGCGCTGTATTTGCGCCCTACTTGCGCCCTAGTTGCGCCCTACTTGCGCCCTACTTGCGTCCTACTTGCCCCCTACTTGCGCCCTACTTGCACCCTACTTACGCGCTACTTGCGCCCTACTTGCACCCTACTTGCACCCTAGTTGCGGCATGCTTGCGCCCTACTTGCGCCATACTTGCGCCCTACTTGCGCCCTACTTCCGCCCTACTTCCGCCCTACTTCCGCCCTACTTCCGCCCTACTTCCGCCCTACTTCCGCCCTACTTCCGCCCTACTTCCGCCCTACTTCCGCCCTACTTCCGCCCTACTTCCGCCCTACTTCCGCCCTACTTCCGCCCTACTTCCGCCCTACTTCCGCCCTACTTCCGCCCTACTTCCGCCCTACTTCCGCCCTACTTCCGCCCTACTTCCGCCCTACTTCCGCCCTACTTCCGCCCTACTTCCGCCCTACTTCCGCCCTACTTCCGCCCTACTTCCGCCCTACTTCCGCCCTACTTCCGCCCTACTTCCGCCCTACTTCCGCCCTACTTCCGCCCTACTTCCGCCCTACTTCCGCCCTACTTCCGCCCTACTTCCGCCCTACTTCCGCCCTACTTCCGCCCTACTTCCGCCCTACTTCCGCCCTACTTCCGCCCTACTTCCGCCCTACTTCCGCCCTACTTCCGCCCTACTTCCGCCCTACTTCCGCCCTACTTCCGCCCTACTTCCGCCCTACTTCCGCCCTACTTCCGCCCTACTTCCGCCCTACTTCCGCCCTACTTCCGCCCTACTTCCGCCCTACTTCCGCCCTACTTCCGCCCTACTTCCGCCCTACTTCCGCCCTACTTCCGCCCTACTTCCGCCCTACTTCCGCCCTACTTCCGCCCTACTTCCGCCCTACTTCCGCCCTACTTCCGCCCTACTTCCGCCCTACTTCCGCCCTACTTCCGCCCTACTTCCGCCCTACTTCCGCCCTACTTCCGCCCTACTTCCGCCCTACTTCCGCCCTACTTCCGCCCTACTTCCGCCCTACTTCCGCCCTACTTCCGCCCTACTTCCGCCCTACTTCCGCCCTACTTCCGCCCTACTTCCGCCCTACTTCCGCCCTACTTCCGCCCTACTTCCGCCCTACTTCCGCCCTACTTCCGCCCTACTTCCGCCCTACTTCCGCCCTACTTCCGCCCTACTTCCGCCCTACTTCCGCCCTACTTCCGCCCTACTTCCGCCCTACTTCCGCCCTACTTCCGCCCTACTTCCGCCCTACTTCCGCCCTACTTCCGCCCTACTTCCGCCCTACTTCCGCCCTACTTCCGCCCTACTTCCGCCCTACTTCCGCCCTACTTCCGCCCTACTTCCGCCCTACTTCCGCCCTACTTCCGCCCTACTTCCGCCCTACTTCCGCCCTACTTCCGCCCTACTTCCGCCCTACTTCCGCCCTACTTCCGCCCTACTTCCGCCCTACTTCCGCCCTACTTCCGCCCTACTTCCGCCCTACTTCCGCCCTACTTCCGCCCTACTTCCGCCCTACTTCCGCCCTACTTCCGCCCTACTTCCGCCCTACTTCCGCCCTACTTCCGCCCTACTTCCGCCCTACTTCCGCCCTACTTCCGCCCTACTTCCGCCCTACTTCCGCCCTACTTCCGCCCTACTTCCGCCCTACTTCCGCCCTACTTCCGCCCTACTTCCGCCCTACTTCCGCCCTACTTCCGCCCTACTTCCGCCCTACTTCCGCCCTACTTCCGCCCTACTTCCGCCCTACTTCCGCCCTACTTCCGCCCTACTTCCGCCCTACTTCCGCCCTACTTCCGCCCTACTTCCGCCCTACTTCCGCCCTACTTCCGCCCTACTTCCGCCCTACTTCCGCCCTACTTCCGCCCTACTTCCGCCCTACTTCCGCCCTACTTCCGCCCTACTTCCGCCCTACTTCCGCCCTACTTCCGCCCTACTTCCGCCCTACTTCCGCCCTACTTCCGCCCTACTTCCGCCCTACTTCCGCCCTACTTCCGCCCTACTTCCGCCCTACTTCCGCCCTACTTCCGCCCTACTTCCGCCCTACTTCCGCCCTACTTCCGCCCTACTTCCGCCCTACTTCCGCCCTACTTCCGCCCTACTTCCGCCCTACTTCCGCCCTACTTCCGCCCTACTTCCGCCCTACTTCCGCCCTACTTCCGCCCTACTTCCGCCCTACTTCCGCCCTACTTCCGCCCTACTTCCGCCCTACTTCCGCCCTACTTCCGCCCTACTTCCGCCCTACTTCCGCCCTACTTCCGCCCTACTTCCGCCCTACTTCCGCCCTACTTCCGCCCTACTTCCGCCCTACTTCCGCCCTACTTCCGCCCTACTTCCGCCCTACTTCCGCCCTACTTCCGCCCTACTTCCGCCCTACTTCCGCCCTACTTCCGCCCTACTTCCGCCCTACTTCCGCCCTACTTCCGCCCTACTTCCGCCCTACTTCCGCCCTACTTCCGCCCTACTTCCGCCCTACTTCCGCCCTACTTCCGCCCTACTTCCGCCCTACTTCCGCCCTACTTCCGCCCTACTTCCGCCCTACTTCCGCCCTACTTCCGCCCTACTTCCGCCCTACTTCCGCCCTACTTCCGCCCTACTTCCGCCCTACTTCCGCCCTACTTCCGCCCTACTTCCGCCCTACTTCCGCCCTACTTCCGCCCTACTTCCGCCCTACTTCCGCCCTACTTCCGCCCTACTTCCGCCCTACTTCCGCCCTACTTCCGCCCTACTTCCGCCCTACTTCCGCCCTACTTCCGCCCTACTTCCGCCCTACTTCCGCCCTACTTCCGCCCTACTTCCGCCCTACTTCCGCCCTACTTCCGCCCTACTTCCGCCCTACTTCCGCCCTACTTCCGCCCTACTTCCGCCCTACTTCCGCCCTACTTCCGCCCTACTTCCGCCCTACTTCCGCCCTACTTCCGCCCTACTTCCGCCCTACTTCCGCCCTACTTCCGCCCTACTTCCGCCCTACTTCCGCCCTACTTCCGCCCTACTTCCGCCCTACTTCCGCCCTACTTCCGCCCTACTTCCGCCCTACTTCCGCCCTACTTCCGCCCTACTTCCGCCCTACTTCCGCCCTACTTCCGCCCTACTTCCGCCCTACTTCCGCCCTACTTCCGCCCTACTTCCGCCCTACTTCCGCCCTACTTCCGCCCTACTTCCGCCCTACTTCCGCCCTACTTCCGCCCTACTTCCGCCCTACTTCCGCCCTACTTCCGCCCTACTTCCGCCCTACTTCCGCCCTACTTCCGCCCTACTTCCGCCCTACTTCCGCCCTACTTCCGCCCTACTTCCGCCCTACTTCCGCCCTACTTCCGCCCTACTTCCGCCCTACTTCCGCCCTACTTCCGCCCTACTTCCGCCCTACTTCCGCCCTACTTCCGCCCTACTTCCGCCCTACTTCCGCCCTACTTCCGCCCTACTTCCGCCCTACTTCCGCCCTACTTCCGCCCTACTTCCGCCCTACTTCCGCCCTACTTCCGCCCTACTTCCGCCCTACTTCCGCCCTACTTCCGCCCTACTTCCGCCCTACTTCCGCCCTACTTCCGCCCTACTTCCGCCCTACTTCCGCCCTACTTCCGCCCTACTTCCGCCCTACTTCCGCCCTACTTCCGCCCTACTTCCGCCCTACTTCCGCCCTACTTCCGCCCTACTTCCGCCCTACTTCCGCCCTACTTCCGCCCTACTTCCGCCCTACTTCCGCCCTACTTCCGCCCTACTTCCGCCCTACTTCCGCCCTACTTCCGCCCTACTTCCGCCCTACTTCCGCCCTACTTCCGCCCTACTTCCGCCCTACTTCCGCCCTACTTCCGCCCTACTTCCGCCCTACTTCCGCCCTACTTCCGCCCTACTTCCGCCCTACTTCCGCCCTACTTCCGCCCTACTTCCGCCCTACTTCCGCCCTACTTCCGCCCTACTTCCGCCCTACTTCCGCCCTACTTCCGCCCTACTTCCGCCCTACTTCCGCCCTACTTCCGCCCTACTTCCGCCCTACTTCCGCCCTACTTCCGCCCTACTTCCGCCCTACTTCCGCCCTACTTCCGCCCTACTTCCGCCCTACTTCCGCCCTACTTCCGCCCTACTTCCGCCCTACTTCCGCCCTACTTCCGCCCTACTTCCGCCCTACTTCCGCCCTACTTCCGCCCTACTTCCGCCCTACTTCCGCCCTACTTCCGCCCTACTTCCGCCCTACTTCCGCCCTACTTCCGCCCTACTTCCGCCCTACTTCCGCCCTACTTCCGCCCTACTTCCGCCCTACTTCCGCCCTACTTCCGCCCTACTTCCGCCCTACTTCCGCCCTACTTCCGCCCTACTTCCGCCCTACTTCCGCCCTACTTCCGCCCTACTTCCGCCCTACTTCCGCCCTACTTCCGCCCTACTTCCGCCCTACTTCCGCCCTACTTCCGCCCTACTTCCGCCCTACTTCCGCCCTACTTCCGCCCTACTTCCGCCCTACTTCCGCCCTACTTCCGCCCTACTTCCGCCCTACTTCCGCCCTACTTCCGCCCTACTTCCGCCCTACTTCCGCCCTACTTCCGCCCTACTTCCGCCCTACTTCCGCCCTACTTCCGCCCTACTTCCGCCCTACTTCCGCCCTACTTCCGCCCTACTTCCGCCCTACTTCCGCCCTACTTCCGCCCTACTTCCGCCCTACTTCCGCCCTACTTCCGCCCTACTTTCCCCCTGCCGTACGCCCGTGCCGACATCGATGACCCATTTCCCGCTCCAAAATTCCAGCACACGCGCCCTAGAGCATACGACGTAGCACCTCCGCGCACGCGTCTTGGGAGCCTCCGAGACTAAGGGGCAGGAATTTCCGCCGACCCGAAATCGAGAAAACTTATCCATACGCACATCGCACGCCTGTACCGACATCGGTGACCCAACTCCCGCTTGAAAATTCCAGCCCACGCGCCCTGGACCATACGACGTAGCGCCTCCGAGCATGCGTCTCGAGAGCCTCCGAAACGAAGGGGCGGGAATTTCCGCCGCTTGCGCCCTACTTGCGCCCTACTTGCGCCCTACTTACGCCCTACTTACGCCCTACTTGCATCCTACTTGTGCCCTACTTGCGCCCTACTTGCACCCTACTTGCGCCCTACTTGTGCCCTACTTGCGCCCTACTTGTGCCCTATTTGCGTCCTACTTGCGCCCTACTTGCAACCTACTTGCGCCGTACTTGCGCCCTACTTGAGCCCTACTCGCGCCCTACTTACGCCCTACTTGTGCACTACTTGCGCCCTAGTTGTGCCATGCTTGCGCCTTACTTGCGCCCTATTTGTGCCCTACTTGCGCCCTACTTGCGCCCTTCTTGCGCAGTACTTGCACCCTACTTGCACCCTACTTGCGCCCTACTTGCGCCCTACTTGCGCCCTACTTGCGCCCTACTTGCGCCCTACTTGCGCCCTACTTGCGCCCTACTTGCGCCCTACTTGCACCCTACTTGCGCCCTACTTGCGTCCTACTTGCGCCCTACTTGCGCCCTTCTTGCGCCGTACTTGCACCCTACTTGCACCCTACTTGCGCCCTACTTGCGTCCTACTTGCGCCCTACTTGCGCCCTTCTTGCGCCGTACTTGCACCCTACTTGCACCCTACTTGCGCCCTACTTGCGTCCTACTTGCGCCCTACTTGCGCCCTTCTTGCGCCGTACTTGCACCCTACTTGCACCCTACTTGCGCCCTACTTGCGTCCTACTTGCGCCCTACTTGCGCCCTTCTTGCGCCGTACTTGCACCCTACTTGCACCCTACTTGCGCCCTACTTGCGTCCTACTTGCGCCCTACTTGCGCCCTTCTTGCGCCGTACTTGCACCCTACTTGCACCCTACTTGCGCCCTACTTGCGTCCTACTTGCGCCCTACTTGCGCCCTTCTTGCGCCGTACTTGCACCCTACTTGCACCCTACTTGCGCCCTACTTGCGTCCTACTTGCGCCCTACTTGCGCCCTTCTTGCGCCGTACTTGCACCCTACTTGCACCCTACTTGCGCCCTACTTGCGTCCTACTTGCGCCCTACTTGCGCCCTTCTTGCGCCGTACTTGCACCCTACTTGCACCCTACTTGCGCCCTACTTGCGTCCTACTTGCGCCCTACTTGCGCCCTTCTTGCGCCGTACTTGCACCCTACTTGCACCCTACTTGCGCCCTACTTGCGTCCTACTTGCGCCCTACTTGCGCCCTTCTTGCGCCGTACTTGCACCCTACTTGCACCCTACTTGCGCCCTACTTGCGTCCTACTTGCGCCCTACTTGCGCCCGACCTGCGCCCTACCTGCGCCCTACTTGCGCCCTACTTGCGTCCTACTTCCGCCCTACTTGCGCCCTACTTGCGCCCTACTTGCGCCCTACTTGCGCCCTATTTTCGCCTTACTTGCACCCTACTTGTGCCCTACTTGTGCCCTACTTGCGCCCTACTTGCGCCCTACCTGCGCCCTACTTGCGCCCTACTTGCACCCTACTTGCGCCCTACTTGCGCTCTACTTGCATCCTACTTGCCCTCTACTTGTGCCCTACTTGCACCCTACTTGCGCCCTACTTGCACCCTACTTCCGCCCTACTTGCGCTATACTTGCGCCCTACTTGCACCCTACTTGCACCCTACTTGCGCCCTACTTGTGCCCTACTTGCGCCCTACTTGCGCCCTACTCGCGCACTACTTACGCCCTACTTGCGCCCTACTTGCGCCATACTTGCGCCCTACTTCCGCCGAACTTCAGCCCTACTTGCGCCCTACGTACCCCCTACTTGCGCCCTACCTCTTCCCTACTTCCACCCTGCCGCACGACCGTGCCGACATCCATCACCCAACTCCCGCTCAAAAATTCCAGCCCACGCGCCCTGGATCATACGACGTAGCGCCTCCGAGCACGCGTCTCGAGAGCCTCCGACACTAAGGGGTGGGAATTTCCGCCGACCTCAAATCGAGAAAAGTCATCCATACGCAAGTCGCACGCCTGTACCGACAGTGGTGACCCAACTCCCGCTCGAGAATTCCATTCCACGCGCCCTGAAGCATACGACGTAGCGCCTCCGGGCACGCGTCTCAGGAGCCTCCAAGACTAAGGGGCGGGTACTTGCGCCCAACTTGAGCCCTGCTTGGGCCCTACTTGCGCCCTACTTGCGCCCTACTTGAGCCCTACTTGCGCCCTACTTGCACCCTACTTCCGCCCTACTTGCGCCCTACTTGCGCCCTGCTTGGGCCCTACTTGCGCCCTACTTGCGCCCTACTTGAGCCCTACTTGCGCCCTACTTGCACCCTACTTCCGCCCTACTTGCGCCCTACTTGCGCCCTACTTAGGCCCTATTTGCGCCGTTCTTGCGCCCTACTTGCGCCCTACTTGCGCCGTACTTGCGCCCTATTTGCGCCCTACTTGCGCCCTACTTGCACCCTACTTGTGCCCTACTTGCGCCCTTCTTGTGTCCTACTTGCGCCCTACTTGCACCCTACTTGCACCCTTCTTGCGCCCTATTTGCGCCCTACTTGTGCCCTACTTGCGCCCTACTTGCGCCCTACTTCCGCCCTACTTGCGCCCTACTTGCGCCCTACTTGCGCCCTACTTGCGCCCTACTTGCGCCCTACTTGCGCCCTACTTGCATCCTTCTTAGGCCCTATTTGCGCCGTTCTTGCGCCCTACTTGCGCCCTACTTGCGCCGTACTTCCGCCGTACTTGCACCCTACTTGCGCCCTACTTGCGCCCTTCTTGCGTCCTACTTCCGCCCTACTTGCGCCCTACTTGCATCCTTCTTAGGCCCTATTTGCGCCGTTCTTGCGCCCTACTTGCGCCCTACTTGCGCCGTACTTCCGCCGTACTTGCACCCTACTTGCGCCCTACTTGCGCCCTTCTTGCGTCCTACTTCCGCCCTACTTGCGCCCTACTTGCATCCTTCTTAGGCCCTATTTGCGCCGTTCTTGCGCCCTACTTGCGCCCTACTTGCGCCGTACTTCCGCCGTACTTGCACCCTACTTGCGCCCTACTTGCGCCCTTCTTGCGTCCTACTTCCGCCCTACTTGCGCCCTACTTGCATCCTTCTTAGGCCCTATTTGCGCCGTTCTTGCGCCCTACTTGCGCCCTACTTGCGCCGTACTTCCGCCGTACTTGCACCCTACTTGCGCCCTACTTGCGCCCTTCTTGCGTCCTACTTCCGCCCTACTTGCGCCCTACTTGCATCCTTCTTAGGCCCTATTTGCGCCGTTCTTGCGCCCTACTTGCGCCCTACTTGCGCCGTACTTCCGCCGTACTTGCACCCTACTTGCGCCCTACTTGCGCCCTTCTTGCGTCCTACTTCCGCCCTACTTGCGCCCTACTTGCATCCTTCTTAGGCCCTATTTGCGCCGTTCTTGCGCCCTACTTGCGCCCTACTTGCGCCGTACTTCCGCCGTACTTGCACCCTACTTGCGCCCTACTTGCGCCCTTCTTGCGTCCTACTTCCGCCCTACTTGCGCCCTACTTGCATCCTTCTTAGGCCCTATTTGCGCCGTTCTTGCGCCCTACTTGCGCCCTACTTGCGCCGTACTTCCGCCGTACTTGCACCCTACTTGCGCCCTACTTGCGCCCTTCTTGCGTCCTACTTCCGCCCTACTTGCGCCCTACTTGCATCCTTCTTAGGCCCTATTTGCGCCGTTCTTGCGCCCTACTTGCGCCCTACTTGCGCCGTACTTCCGCCGTACTTGCACCCTACTTGCGCCCTACTTGCGCCCTTCTTGCGTCCTACTTCCGCCCTACTTGCGCCCTACTTGCATCCTTCTTAGGCCCTATTTGCGCCGTTCTTGCGCCCTACTTGCGCCCTACTTGCGCCGTACTTCCGCCGTACTTGCACCCTACTTGCGCCCTACTTGCGCCCTTCTTGCGTCCTACTTCCGCCCTACTTGCGCCCTACTTGCATCCTTCTTAGGCCCTATTTGCGCCGTTCTTGCGCCCTACTTGCGCCCTACTTGCGCCGTACTTCCGCCGTACTTGCACCCTACTTGCGCCCTACTTGCGCCCTTCTTGCGTCCTACTTCCGCCCTACTTGCGCCCTACTTGCATCCTTCTTAGGCCCTATTTGCGCCGTTCTTGCGCCCTACTTGCGCCCTACTTGCGCCGTACTTCCGCCGTACTTGCACCCTACTTGCGCCCTACTTGCGCCCTTCTTGCGTCCTACTTCCGCCCTACTTGCGCCCTACTTGCATCCTTCTTAGGCCCTATTTGCGCCGTTCTTGCGCCCTACTTGCGCCCTACTTGCGCCGTACTTCCGCCGTACTTGCACCCTACTTGCGCCCTACTTGCGCCCTTCTTGCGTCCTACTTCCGCCCTACTTGCGCCCTACTTGCATCCTTCTTAGGCCCTATTTGCGCCGTTCTTGCGCCCTACTTGCGCCCTACTTGCGCCGTACTTCCGCCGTACTTGCACCCTACTTGCGCCCTACTTGCGCCCTTCTTGCGTCCTACTTCCGCCCTACTTGCGCCCTACTTGCATCCTTCTTAGGCCCTATTTGCGCCGTTCTTGCGCCCTACTTGCGCCCTACTTGCGCCGTACTTCCGCCGTACTTGCACCCTACTTGCGCCCTACTTGCGCCCTTCTTGCGTCCTACTTCCGCCCTACTTGCGCCCTACTTGCATCCTTCTTAGGCCCTATTTGCGCCGTTCTTGCGCCCTACTTGCGCCCTACTTGCGCCGTACTTCCGCCGTACTTGCACCCTACTTGCGCCCTACTTGCGCCCTTCTTGCGTCCTACTTCCGCCCTACTTGCGCCCTACTTGCATCCTTCTTAGGCCCTATTTGCGCCGTTCTTGCGCCCTACTTGCGCCCTACTTGCGCCGTACTTCCGCCGTACTTGCACCCTACTTGCGCCCTACTTGCGCCCTTCTTGCGTCCTACTTCCGCCCTACTTGCGCCCTACTTGCATCCTTCTTAGGCCCTATTTGCGCCGTTCTTGCGCCCTACTTGCGCCCTACTTGCGCCGTACTTCCGCCGTACTTGCACCCTACTTGCGCCCTACTTGCGCCCTTCTTGCGTCCTACTTCCGCCCTACTTGCGCCCTACTTGCATCCTTCTTAGGCCCTATTTGCGCCGTTCTTGCGCCCTACTTGCGCCCTACTTGCGCCGTACTTCCGCCGTACTTGCACCCTACTTGCGCCCTACTTGCGCCCTTCTTGCGTCCTACTTCCGCCCTACTTGCGCCCTACTTGCATCCTTCTTAGGCCCTATTTGCGCCGTTCTTGCGCCCTACTTGCGCCCTACTTGCGCCGTACTTCCGCCGTACTTGCACCCTACTTGCGCCCTACTTGCGCCCTTCTTGCGTCCTACTTCCGCCCTACTTGCGCCCTACTTGCATCCTTCTTAGGCCCTATTTGCGCCGTTCTTGCGCCCTACTTGCGCCCTACTTGCGCCGTACTTCCGCCGTACTTGCACCCTACTTGCGCCCTACTTGCGCCCTTCTTGCGTCCTACTTCCGCCCTACTTGCGCCCTACTTGCATCCTTCTTAGGCCCTATTTGCGCCGTTCTTGCGCCCTACTTGCGCCCTACTTGCGCCGTACTTCCGCCGTACTTGCACCCTACTTGCGCCCTACTTGCGCCCTTCTTGCGTCCTACTTCCGCCCTACTTGCGCCCTACTTGCATCCTTCTTAGGCCCTATTTGCGCCGTTCTTGCGCCCTACTTGCGCCCTACTTGCGCCGTACTTCCGCCGTACTTGCACCCTACTTGCGCCCTACTTGCGCCCTTCTTGCGTCCTACTTCCGCCCTACTTGCGCCCTACTTGCATCCTTCTTAGGCCCTATTTGCGCCGTTCTTGCGCCCTACTTGCGCCCTACTTGCGCCGTACTTCCGCCGTACTTGCACCCTACTTGCGCCCTACTTGCGCCCTTCTTGCGTCCTACTTCCGCCCTACTTGCGCCCTACTTGCATCCTTCTTAGGCCCTATTTGCGCCGTTCTTGCGCCCTACTTGCGCCCTACTTGCGCCGTACTTCCGCCGTACTTGCACCCTACTTGCGCCCTACTTGCGCCCTTCTTGCGTCCTACTTCCGCCCTACTTGCGCCCTACTTGCATCCTTCTTAGGCCCTATTTGCGCCGTTCTTGCGCCCTACTTGCGCCCTACTTGCGCCGTACTTCCGCCGTACTTGCACCCTACTTGCGCCCTACTTGCGCCCTTCTTGCGTCCTACTTCCGCCCTACTTGCGCCCTACTTGCATCCTTCTTAGGCCCTATTTGCGCCGTTCTTGCGCCCTACTTGCGCCCTACTTGCGCCGTACTTCCGCCGTACTTGCACCCTACTTGCGCCCTACTTGCGCCCTTCTTGCGTCCTACTTCCGCCCTACTTGCGCCCTACTTGCATCCTTCTTAGGCCCTATTTGCGCCGTTCTTGCGCCCTACTTGCGCCCTACTTGCGCCGTACTTCCGCCGTACTTGCACCCTACTTGCGCCCTACTTGCGCCCTTCTTGCGTCCTACTTCCGCCCTACTTGCGCCCTACTTGCATCCTTCTTAGGCCCTATTTGCGCCGTTCTTGCGCCCTACTTGCGCCCTACTTGCGCCGTACTTCCGCCGTACTTGCACCCTACTTGCGCCCTACTTGCGCCCTTCTTGCGTCCTACTTCCGCCCTACTTGCGCCCTACTTGCACCCTACTTACGCCCTACTTGCGCCCTACTTGTGCCCTATTTGCACCCTACTTGCGCCCTACATCCGCCCTACTTGCGCCCTACTTGCGCCCTACTTGCGCCCTACTTGCACCCTACTTGCGCCCTACTTGCGCCCTACGTGCGCCCTACTTATGCCCTACTTGCACCCTACTTGCGCCCTACTTGCTTCCTACGTGCGCCCTACTTGCGCCCTACTTGCATCCTACTTTCGCCATGTTTGCGCCCTACTTGCGTCCTACTTGCGCCCTACTTGCGGCCTACTTGCGCCCTACTTGCGCCCTACTTGCCCCCTACTTGCGCCCTTCTTGCGCCCTACTTGGGGCCTACTTGCGCCCTTCTTGCGGCCTATTTGCGCACTACTTGCGTCGTACTTGCGCCCTACTTACGCCCTACTTGCACCCTACTTGCGCCGTACTTGCGCCCTACTTGCGCCCTACTTGCGCCCTACTTGCGCCCTACTTGCGCCCTACTTGCACCCTACTTGCGCCCTACTTG
>SZWC01036085.1:3059-13059 GCA_023375785.1 Penium margaritaceum | reverse complement strand
CAAATGGATGGATCTGGTGACAAGGTCACGGTCAAACACATCTCCACTCTTGCCTTCAGAAGCTTTCACACACCTCTCAAAGGTGAAAAATTTCTGTAACATTCTATGCATTATAAAGGAGTGCAGAATGTTTGCATTGCATCGCTTTGTCAAAATTGCAGTGCGTTACTTTGTCTCCAGTGTACACTAATGCTTTCATGAAATTCTAGAGTAATTTCTTGACAAGAGTGAGGTGCATTTGCATGCATGCATGCAAATGCCTGGTTTGACTCATGGATGAAAGATTAAATTAGCACAGCTTTCTAACAAGCCTAAGTACGCCTCATTTGGCACATGGAGCTGGAAGAACCACTCTGTCTAAGTTCACCTCCTAGCACACTCCTAGCCTAGCGGGATGAGCAGCAGTCACACTCTCACACAAGACAATTACCATCCCTGCCATGTGAACAACCAATAATCCTGTTGGGGACCTTCCTTGAAGCTCCTTGAAGGTCCTCCTGAGGCTTTTCTACCTTGAAGGCCACTCCAAACCTCCCTGGAAAATAATTGTGGCTGTCATTGGTGCTGGTAGTGCAGGATCCATCACTTGAACCGGCCCCATTGCCACCAAACCTTGAAAATCCATATCTTCCTGAAACGGACTCCAAATCAAGTTCCCTTAAGTGCCACAGAACCAGTAAAACATCCTCTATTCACCTTCTGTGCGTGATGATTTTCATCAAGAAACCCACTTTGGTCACTCTTTGGCACCCCATATCCAACATTTTCCTACTTTGCGAGAGTAAAATCACACAATTCCACACTGTGCCATCAGCTGCTGAAATCGATATGCTCCCAATGGCTTGGTCAGGAAATTTGCTACAATCAGGCTTTAGGGACAGAACTTGATGTGCACCACCTCCTTTGCCACGAGCTCCTGGACGAAGTGGTAGCGCAAGTTCATATGCTTGGTGCGGGCGTGGAACTCTGCATTCTTCATGAGCGCGATGCCACTCATGTTGTCACAATAGATGGTTGCTGCATTTTTCTTCTACTGCCAAAGACTTGCCAGCAGCTCATGCAGCCACAATGCTTCCTTTGCTGCTTCGCTCAAAGTGATGTATTCTGCCTCAGTGGAGGTGAGGGCAACACACTCCTGCTTCTTACTCCTCAAGCTAATTGGTGCTCCTCCAAACAAAAAAACAAAACCACTTGTCGATCTCCTTGTGTCTGTAGTCAATGAGGACGGGGCTGTTGTTGCTGTTGAAGGCGAGGCTAAGGCCGCTGCTGCTGTCGAGGTAGCGTAGCACGTACTTGACAGCCTCCCAATGTGGCACACCTGGGTCGGCGCAGAACTTGCTCACTGCTCCCACTGCTTGGCTGATATCGAGGTGTGTGCCGGCAGTTGCATAGATGAGGCTCCTGACTACTGTTTGGTATGGTACGGCCTCCATGCGGCTGCTATGCTGCTTGCCGTGAGGAGCCTGCGAGATGCTCAGATTTGCTCCTACCTCCAGCGGTGTCGCCACCTTCCGTTCACCTCCCATGTTGAAGCGGTTGACAATGTCACTCATGTAAGCTCTCTGCAACAGCTCCAAGGTCTACTGCTGCCGATCACGCTTCACCTGGAGATCCAGGTAGTAGCTGAGCTCTCCCATTTCCTTCATGTCAAACCTGGCAGCAAGGGACTGCTTAGAATGTTTGAGGAGAGGCTTTGAGTCAGGGATAATGAGCAAGTCATCAACATAGAGTAGGATGATGACCTGGCTTCCATCCTATGTGCACCCATAGACTGCATGATCTGCCTCGCTGCACACAAAACCAAGGCTAGCCAGTTGCTCATCAATCTTGTGTTACCATGCAGGCGGCGCTTGCTTCAGGCCGTAGATTACCTTCCCAAGCTTGCACACATGATCCTCCTGCCCTTCCACCACATACCCCTCTGGCTCCTATCTGTACACATCCTCCTCAAGGTCACCATTCAAAAATGCACACGTCACATCCATCTGGTGCACCTCCCACTCCATGGCAGCGGCAAGAGCAAGGATTGTACGTATGGAGGGAAACTTTGCGACGGGTACAAAGATCCCATTGTAATCTACACCCTTAGTCTACGCAAACCCCTTCATAACCAGCCGTGCTTTGTACCTGAGCACCTTAGCATCTTATAGCCCTTGCGCTAGAAGATCCACCTGCAGCCAATCACCCAGCTACAGCGTGGAGATACCGCAAGAGCCGAGGTCTCATTTTTCATGAGTGTCTTGTACTCCTTGTCTACTGCAGCACGCCAATCTGGTGCAATGTCACTGTGCATGACTTTGCTGAATGTCATTGGTTCTTCAGCGACGGTGAGGAAGAGGAGCTTCAAGTCATAAGACTCTTATGAATATGATAAATTGCACATGTTTAGTAGCTCCTCCAGCGGCCTCTATTTGCTTGTGAGGCGCTCGGATCGCCAAAGTGGCTCCACAGGACCATTTTCACCATGGTTGAGGCATGCAGACCTCCGTGGCAGTTGTTGCTGCGTACTCGGCTGCTCCTCCTTGTCTGCTTTTTTTGTTGGCTGCTTCATTTCCTCATCTCCCTCTACTGCCCTGTCACCACTTCCTTCCTCTTACTCGTCTTCAGCTACGAGCTCTTTGCCTCCAACTGGCTCAAGTGCCGGTGTAATGGTGACTGCATCCATAGGGCTCCATGTCCAACCCTTCAAGTCCTCCTTGAATACCACGTCATGGCTACGGAAGATATTGCGTGTGGGAAGGTTGTATAGCTGGTATCCTATGGTGTCAAAGCTAAGGAAGGCAGCCTTCACACCCTTGGAATCCAGCTTGTTGCAATTAGCGGTAGGCACATGGACAAATGCACCGCATCCAAACACCTTTAGGTGCTTGATGGTTGGCGTGCGTCTTGTCCACGTCTCCTCCGACGTCATCAGCTGCACGGCACGTGTGGGGCTCTGGTTTTTCAGGTACACAGCGGTGTTGACTGCCTCCACCCAGAATGTTGGCGGGACCTGAGCGTCCTTGAGCATACTGCAGACACGCCCCATAAGCATGTCGTTGGCACGCTCAGCCACGGCATTCAGCGTTGGTGTTGCGGGTGGCATCACCTTGTGCCTGATTCCAGAATTCTTGAGGAAGTCGTGGAAGTCATTGCAGAGGTACGTGCGTCCGCCATCGGTGCGAAGCACCTTCAAATGCCTGCCACTCTCATTTAGTGTAGAAGCCATCCATGCCTTGAATGTGTCAAAACATTCATCCTTCCTAGACAGAAAGAAAACCCATGTCTTTTGTGACTTGTCATCGATGAACGTGAGAAAGTAAAGCTTGCCAGACAAGGACTGTGATGGCATGGGACCACACACATTCAAGTGCATAAGAGACAGAAGCTCAGTTGTCGCCCTCCCCTCCCTTGTGAATCCATTGCGGGATTGCTTTCCTTTAATGCAGCTCTCACAGGGTGTCACATCGGGCTGCTTCACCTCCTTCATCTATAGGTCACACACCATCTGCTGCACGGAGATGATTGCGCCAAAGCCGAGGTGTCCAAGCCGGCAATGCCACAGGCTGATGTCCTTATCTCCCACTCTCGCAGCTGCTGCTGAGGCAGCTCCCTTCTCCGATGCCAGAAAAAGATGGTAGAGGCCATCGTCATTGTCCGCCTTTGCAAGCACCTGGCCTGCACCTGCTGAGATGGTGCAACCACCATTCTCAAAGCGGAGGTTTCCTGCCAGCCCCGAAACATGGAGCACCCCCTTCACACGACGTTCCACGTGCTTCCACCCAACAAAAGCACTAAGAAAAATCTCAACCTCTTCCACCGCCTTCTGCACATGATTGTCACCCATATGTACTCAACGAGGTTCAATAGCGGTGTAGAAAACAAACCACTCCCGACGACATGTCATGTGCCTAGTGGCTACCGAGTTGATGATCCAGAACAAGACGGTGTTGGCAGAGACGTGTAGGACCCGGATGGTGCTCATGAATCCAATCTCCGAATCAGCGGTGTTGGCGGAGGCGTCATGCTGTTTCCCTAATCCTACCCGAGCTGCAAGGTCTGCCTTCTTCTTCCAACATTCGCATGCCCAATGACCTGGCTTCTTGAATGGAACGCAGGTCCCGTTTTTGCATCTCAAAAGACATATTAAGTCTGTGGATGCGACATCCGTGTCAGAGTCACCTTTTCACTATCGGGAAAAATGCTAGCTATTCCATGCATAAAGAGGATACTACAAATCCTTCTGTATGGAACAAAAATTATTGTTGAATTTCCATGACAGAGCAGTGTACCTTTCACATCTTTTTGTGGTTTGTCCCAAAGAAATGGAATTCTCCCCAGGCATCCACGTCGCAAGTCTACGCCAAAACACTTTATTATGTGTCATAAAAGGAGTAGAAGACATTTAGTAGGTTGACAGTCTGAAAAAAAATTAATTCTTCCTGCTGGTGTACAAAGTAAGATACAACCGATTTTTGGTAGCACATACAAGCATAGTAAACGTTGAAGTTTTGACAGGAAACAGAAGTCCTATACTGGTGTTTCATTTCACGTGGAATTATAGGCTACGTATGTGAAGAACAACTGTATGGGAAAACAGACACTTCTGGTTCTGGAACATCATAAGAGCATTTTTGCAATACACAAGCCTCCAAGTAGCTTTATGTGCTCAGGCCTCGGAACTCTTCTAATTACGTTGAAAAAAGATCATGTACTTAGTTCTGTGCTACAAAAGAATCATCACGGCATTTTGTTGTTGAAAATGCATTGATACTCTCTATGTGACTCGTCAAACCTATTATATTCTTGTATACAAGAAAATAGTTTTTGTTCCCTTATGCTACAAATGTTAAGCTCTCATTCATGTGTCACGATGAAGAAATGCATGGGTACGTGCCTCATAACAGGAGGCAGGAAACACAGTGACAGACATTTTGTACCCTCCGTGCCTAGACCTCATTTCAGCTCGCCCAATTAAATGAATCAAGACGTGGATGTTGGTATCTCTGTGGTACATTGCGAAAGAACAAAAAAAATTGCCACTCTTTCTATGGTCTCACCTCACACACATCAGGGAAACACATCATTGAGAACTGTTTCTTCCTCATTTTTTGGGGAGACACAACGTTTTGGAAGTGTTGCCACAAACATTTCCAACCAAATTTCACCCAATTTTCCTCGTATTCTTTCTCTCATTGCCCAGCATATATTTGGCGAGCTTGCCGGATCTTGGCCACAAAAAAAGTGATTACCTGATTGCCTCCAACCACCATCTATGTGAGGAGCGCGAAAGTACCTAACACTGTATCCTTTTCTCGTGTCGGTGGGTTGGGAGAGGTGTGAGCTACATACGTAGATGCACTTCAGTCCTCTTTTACTTCATGGTTTCTTGTGCTAATTGCCAATATCCTATCTGCATCAACCTCGTGCTCCTCCTCCCCTGTGCCAACGCCACATCCTCAGTATCCGCAGCCCATGTTGAAAGCTGCTGATTAATCAATATGGTGGAATAATGTGGAGCAAGCTTGTAGCATGCAACAGCCCTCTGGCCGCCGCGCAACAGAGCTCGGCAATTGTGATATGTTGTTACTAGGCCTCTTTGGCCACCATTGGCATGATGCTCTTATTACCCACGTGTGCATTGTCCCTCCCCACCTCAGAATCTTGCTAGCAATTCATGTACCTTTGCGTCCCTCTTTACACTTGACGGTGGGCACATGTATCTACCTATTCATGGTTGTCGTGCGTGTGTGTATGTCCCTCCTGACTCTCACAGTCACAGGTGGCTCTATGCCACCGTCCATTCCCCGTGGACGGGTAGAGATGATAAACATAAAAATCTATTTTTCTATCAACATCCTATCCAGTGGCAATTGGCAATTCCTTCCGGTGATTGCATGCATGGTTCTCCAATGCAAGATGTAAAAATTGCAGCAGTGCGGTTTGTTGGCTGCCCTAGGAAATGATGGCAGTACTGTGCGACTGTCATCACGTGCGCTGGATGGCTGCAAGCCAACTGATGGATACGCGGCGGATTCAAAAAGAGATCGATGCCAAGCACAAGCGGTACATTCCGGTTTTGCTGAGCTAGCATGATGTCACGCAAACAAGAACAACCGCATCCGGTGAGGAACGACCACGATCGCGCTGCAATGGCGCATCTTTGGCCACACTGGAGATACCACGCCATCAAAAGGGCACAGAAAGAGAGGTCCTGATCCGCATTATCAATATGACTACTTGACTAATAATGAACAAATAGTTTCTTCTTGGGTATATCATCAGAATGTTTCAAGAACGACACAAGAGAGAACAAAAAATTCAAATCCCCCTGTAATCATCACCCTTCATGTATTATGTTAACACTGTTTAATATTCAAAATCAGTAACTACAAGACTTTTCAATTTCTAAATCCTGACCATCCTTCAAACTTCTTACCTTTAGAACAATTTCCGTGTGGTTTACTTAAATATTTATACATTTAAACCAATCTACAATTCATATATATGAATACAATATAATTCAATCCCATTTTCTATTTAAAACAAATCTTTAATACTACTTCTCCACAAGATGTCGTACATGAGTACTCTCACACATCCTCACACGGCCCGCTATCCTCCTTTAAAGAAATTAAAGAAAAGACCATCTTGTTTTAGGAAAAAACATTCCCCTAATCCAAATTCATCTGTGAGAATAGCTCCAAGGACTGAAAAATATTCGAAGGCAAGGCTGCTCCTCAAGGATTGGTCACACATGAAGATGGTCATCACATAATGTTATTCCTCCTAAAAGAATCATGCAAATATAAAACTTACATTTTCAATTTATGGTTTGGAATCCAGTCCTTTGAAGAGCATGCATTGTACTATGAATGGACCAAGCATCTTCCATCTCACAAATTTTAAAAACTCCATGAACTTTGATACGTACAGACACGCATCCACATATGCACAAAACGTGTTCCTTCACTACATAAATTCTGCTCCCCCCCCCACCCTTCACTCACATCCTCCCTGGCCATAAAACACAGAAGTCATCAAACACCTACCAACAAATGTATCATGCTACGTGTAAAATAGTAGTCCAAATGGTTCTTGAATAATCATCAGGTACTTTGGGTACTTGAGGCTCATGTTTCGAGGAGCCAAAGCCCGGGAAAAAAAAAACAGGCTAGGGAATGGTTTGACTCTAGCTTGGAAATCATCCATGGCCGGATTCTAGGTGAGAGGAGTGCCGCAATGGAAAATCCATAGCGTAATTCCTTCTCCCTTCCAGTTGGCCGCTAGGGTCCTGTTTCCACGTGGGAGTGCCGCGTGGAACGATAGGGTTTTAGGATGCATGTTCGCTCTAATTCCCTATGATGACTACATCCGTTTTTGGCGTGGTTCATCTCAACCAAAATGGCTGAGGCGACCATTCGCCCACCCTTCTTGGACTGACTATTCACAGGGCCTTTTTTTTTTGTTCCACAGCTAGTCAAAAACAGCCTCGACCTGTTGCATTTGCATCAGAGCCAGAGCTTCCATGAGAGGCCAAAAAAAAAAGAGTGTCAAAGACACTCGGGCGTTGGAGCTTGACATTGATGGTCAAAGTGAATCGACTTTGTAGTTTTCAGCACAAAAACAAATGCAGGGTTGTGTTGGACCGGTCGTCCAAACCCCGACGAGCGAGCAAGTGAGCTCCAAGCAAGCTCTTCAAAGAGCTTGTAGGTCGAGCCAAAAGCTCGACAAGCCCCGATGTCCCACAAAAAAAGATGGGGAATGAAGCGAGGGGAGTCACCAACACCACCCGTCAGGAGACGTTGGACCAAGCCCATCGGAGAGCTTGTCGAGGGGAGAGCCATGTGGCAACCCCCTGCTCCTTGTGGGTGCCACAGAGGAGAGGGGCAAACCCCTTGCTCCTCCTTCCATACTTTGCCCCCACAAGGAGAGGAGACGATATCCCCTCTCCACCCCCCCTTTCCCTCTCATGTGGGTTGATGGCCCAAGGCGGGGAGACGAGAGGTGTCTCTCTCTTCCACCCCCCCGTTGAGGTTGACAGCCTAAGGGGGAGGTGATGGGATCAACCCACCCCCCCCTCACATGGGCACACGGCCCAAGAAGGAAGGAGGGAAGGAAATTTCCTCCCTCCTCCCCTGTCCGTCCACAGGATGGCCACACACACAACAAATACAAAGTGAGATTTAAGGATGACAGCGATTTGACGTGCGTGAGTAGCGCAATTGGCAACCGGACCCATTGTGCCCACAGGGTCTATGACTCAATTTCAGTGCTGAGGCCTTTTTCTTTTATCTCCAAAACATTCTCTGTTTTTTAACCCGGTTGGTTCCACAACAAATTGAGTGCAAGTCCTTCGTTTGGTATCCTTTTTGTACACCATGAAAACCATTATGAACTTAGACTGAGCTCCTAAGTTGTGTTGAAAAGAAAAAAAATATCTAGGTGCTAGTAGCACTATAGGCGAGGAAAATTTCCTTGATTCAAGGCAACATTGATAGTGTCAATCATGGGTTTGCAACCGTGACGTGGTAAAAAGATCCGATTGAGCTCTAGAAGATTTTTGATTTTATGAAATGTTGTAAAACTTCCATTTTTTTGGAAATCAAGGAAAATGAAATCAATCATTTTCTTTGCCTACCACGAGGTTTTGTTTTGAAACAGAAATTCGTTCCGTGCAATGAAACTGGCATTTGGAATGCAACAAAAGTAAGATACATTAACTTGAGAAATTTAGCATTGAAATTTACTAAATGTTTTTTATTTAACTCAAAGTTTGGGGTACTTTGTGAGAAAACCCAGAAGGGGTGACCGTAACAATCCACGACATAGCTAAATGCAGGTTGAACATGTGCTAAACAATTTTGTTCGACCAAAGGGCAATTAATGTATACACCGGGTTGTAAAATCACAACTACGAAGTGGATCATGACAAATTCTTGATAAAAGTTACGTAAATCACCGAACGTGCTGCAACCATTCAATGACTCATCCACTTACTGCAACAATGCAAAATGTGCAGGCTGCAAAAGAACGAGTGTCCATTGCACGGTTATACAAGGCATTGATCACATCATTGACAGAAGTGTCAATTACACTACTCGCAACAGCTCAAGTGCTGGTTGAAGAAATTTTGTCGTTGTCAAACACACAACTGAAAAAATGCAAAGTGCACTTTAATCATGGATGCCGAAAGCATCCGTAATGCTAGTGTCGAACGCACTGCTCCTGGTCCACAGAGATATGACCAAAATATGATGCCAATTGAGTATCTATGGGGGTGTCAATTGCACAAAAGATGCTGAATATCTTAGTTTTTCTGAGTAAACATAGACAAAGCAAGAAGGTGAGTGACGATGGCACTCAACACACATGCGATGGTGAAAACTCCCGCACGAGGGTCGAGCGCCCAAATTGACAAGTGTCGGTTGCACTAGGAGCATGACCAACATGGAAAATGCAATCGTAACATTAACGCAAGTGCCGAACCCACATTTACCATAATGTTGAATGAATGGCCAATGAGTGTGTCAGTTGGATCGTTTACACGAGTGCTGAATGCACCATTGTAATTAACGCCGAATGCACGATTGACAAAAGCTACGGATCGCACGTTGGTCACATTTGTCGACTGCACCACTGATACAAGTGCCGAGCGTACGACGGCCGTAATTTTTGGTTGGTCTTGATATGCAAGTCTTGATGGTGCAACACATGTTGTAAGATGCCCATTGCATTGATAGCATGGGTGCTGATTGCACCATGTTGCATGCATTAGACAGCACTAGCCAACCCTTTACCTAGTCGTGCTAGCTTGCGATAGGCCACCAAATGAAAGCATATGATCTATGCGCGGAGTGGTTCTACGGGCAAGTGCATCAAGCACGTTACTTGATGTGCCAAAAACACGTCATCTGACATTTGCAAGGCATCTCAACGAAGTTGACAATGATCATACCGTCAAATTCTTCAAATAGACAACCGACACGCATGAGTAGAAACAATCACATACGATTGTGGT
>SZWC01036080.1:0-16247 GCA_023375785.1 Penium margaritaceum | reverse complement strand
GGGGGGGGGGGGGGGGGATTCCAGGAGAATTGGAAGGGATCCCATTGGCGTCAGATTGGGTGTAACTCTTGGGTTGTCCACGTGGGTCCGACAGTTTTGGGAAGGATTGGAGTGAGAAGTGGCTATGGGAGCATACCTGGGAGCTTCAGATGTTGGCACAGTTGGAGGATCCTTGGTCAGCCGTGACAATGATTCGCTTGTGCATTCCACCTCGGACTGACTTTTGGGTTTGCGCACTACCCCCAGATCCAGAGTGGCTGTCAGTCTTGCAGGCGTTTGACTCGGCAGTTTGGAGTGTTCTTTTGGGGATTATTGGGGTGGTGGAGGCCTCCATAGACTCTCCAAGAGGTGCTCTGCTGAGGCTGTCGATGCTCCAGGCACAGTTGCCATTTGACATGGGGGCATGGGCCTTTCCGCAGCTCTGCTAAGAGTGCACCTTGTGCACTCATGATCCTGTGAAGCCATGCTCCACTCTCTTGTTGATCTTTTGGTTGCTTCCTCCCATTTCCTAGAGAGATGGATTTCTTGTGTCTTCTTTGTGGGAGGAGGCCGTGGAGGAGCTTCCAGCCTCGGTCATTGCCTCCCTCCCTTCTCTGGAGGCACTGCGACAGTGCTCAGGACGAGGGCTTTATCAGAAGCTCAGTCCATCCTTCTTTCACTGTTAGCATGTACAATGGATGGAGGAGGTGGAAATGGTTTGCGACGTGCTGTTTCCAGAGGCTTGCCATGATTTGGCGTGGAGGTATTGGGCTGTTGGATCCCAGGTACAAGCGTCCAAGTACAAGCGGTCCTGGAGACCTCTTGTACTTGGCCCCTTCTGACTTCCGCCTCCAGGCCCAGCTCTGGCTTGGGTTACAATTGGGATACCTCACCCTTCACAATGCCCATGGCCTGCTGCCACTGGAAGTCACTAGACAGGCAGGATCAGGGCCGATTATTTGGGTGCACCATGCCATCCACAATGAGTTGGTGGGAATCTGTCATGAGCACTCACTATTGGTGATGGTGAAACCAGATGGTTTACTGCCGGGTGGGCTTCGTCCGGACCTCCTTTTTTACTCAACCTAGAGCACAGCGTGGGTGATGGATGTCACCACGGTGGATGCTCCTTCAGGTAAGGTGAGGGACGAGGGGCAGGTGCTACGAGTGGCTAAGGCCCAGAAGGAAAAAAAATACAAGGTCGCTCTTGGGCAGCGGCCAGGTTGGAGGCTACACGCAGTGGCATGGGAGACCTTTGGTGGTTTGGGGCCTGATTGCTGGTACTTTGTCTGGAGAAGGGCCGGGGTCAACGCAATAAGGCAGACCAGCTGGGGTGGTCGGCATGGGCATTGACCCTCTTTGCACAGCGTCTCTCTATTGCAGGGACTCGGCATCAGAGTGGAGTGCTCTGAGACTTTGGTTTGTGGTGTGGGGAGCTGGATTTGTTGCTGGGCACAGTCTCTTCTGTCCCGCCGCCACGGCTGTGGCCCCTTGGCCCTCTTGCCTTGTCCTGTTACAATGATCCCCTGGAGGGAGAGGAGAGTTTCCAAACCCTTTGATGTTCCGTCTCCTTTTTGGTCCATTTCTTCTTCCACCATATTGTGCCATGGGTGGCAGCGTGCCATTGCCACGTGCATGTGCCAGTCCGTGGTGGAATTTTCTCTCATTTCATTAAAAAAATGTTAAAAAAGAAAGAAATACAGAAAAAAACAAACAAAAACCCACATGGGTGACCAACAGAAGACACGGTCACATGCTGCATGTAGGAACAAGTGCCAAAAATCCCGCACCCCACCGATGGAACCACATCCCTTCAGCAGTACCAAATAATGGTGCAACCAAAATCATGCTATGGCACCACTTGCCGGTATGCCACCACACTGCCACAAGTACCACACGGCAACATGTGGCATGCTGAAAAGTCAAAGGATCAGCGGGAGAGCTGGAAACTCATCACAACTGGAACACCATACACTTAAAGGGGTGGGAGTCTGGACAATGAGCAAGTGGAACCAAGGACTGGAGTTCTGCACAACTACAAATGAGGATCCCATGATCCATAAAAAACAACAAAGGAAAAAATCAACAGGAGAGGGACACGTAGAGGGGGTAGGTAGAACTTGGAAATAAACATCCATGGGAGTGAGTAAGAAGTGAGGGAAGAAGTCCACATGCCATAACAGAGTTTATCTGGCTACTTGAAAGACAAAAAGAGCTTGGAAGAGGCTCAGAAACAGCCCAGAACTGTGACACATCTGCATGGAAATGGCACAGAGGACTCAGCACACCAATTTCATGAAAAATAAAATAAAATTACATAGAAGCAACAGTGGGTGAGGAAGGAGAAATCTCAGCCAGGTAGAGAGAGGGTGCGGATGCAGACTACGTTCATACTCAAAGTGATTGTAGGCTGGTGAAGGTCCTTTGTTGGCAAGTCTTTGTGATGCAACTCAGTGGGGAGTAAATGTAAAGCTACATATCCAGCCTTGACAGCATTGTTCACGTAGTGGTCCAGAAATTCATCTTCTTTGCTGCATATTTTTAGGGCACCAGCGTTCTTAGCTGTAGCAAGACCACTCTCACTGTCTGTATGCAAAAGGAACTGGGGAACTAGGAGGTGGTAATCACACATAAAACAGTGGAGCCAAACAGCCTCAGCCACAGCTGTGACAATGGCCTTGTACTTGGCTGCACTGGTCCTACATGTGATGCGACCAAATTTCCAACCCACTGAAGGGGAAGCCTTAACCACTCAGCTCCGCGCATCCAATCTCATGGCATAGTTGTTTCCAGCGAAGCCCTCATGGAGCAGCACACTAGTATGGGTGGACTCAATCATGTAACATAGAGTTTATGGAACTTCACTGAGGCATCTGGAATCCTTCTCTCACACGTATTGTGCAAGGACATGTACCACGCAGGTGCTGATCAGTCTGGTGGTGCCGAAAAGGTACAGGAGGGCACCAATGATGGAATAGAACATGACAAGAGAAACATAGTTACCAGTCTCTTTGCTGTGGGAAACATAGAGGGTGAGCAGATTTCTGGGGGAAGTGGAGAGGAGGCAGTGTAAAGGGGACATGGGAAGTCAACAATAGATAAGTAACATTTGGCCAACGATTGGACATAGTGCTCCTAGTGGAAGAGCTGGGAGCCAAGGAAGGGCTCAATCTGCATGACAAGGAGCATGGCTGCGTGAGAAAGGTCCTTCATCTGATATGCTGTAGAGAGGAGGGCCTTCACTGTGGAAATTCAAGAGAGGAAGGGTGATGTGATGAGGAGTCATTGACATACACTAAGACCAAGGCAGGCACAATGGCTGTGCCACCAGAAAAGATGAATTTGCAAGGCTGGGAAGGAACTGATCATGTACGAGAGTCAAGTTGAGTTCCTCACTTTTTTAGCAAGGAAAAAGAACATACAACAAACAAAAAAGATGGAAAACCTTGGTGGATATGTCCACAAATCCAGGGGCCGATACCATGCAGAGGTTCTAGAGATTCCGTTGAGGAAGAAGTTGTTGAAATTATTCAGTAAAACTCCCAATGAAATTGAGGCACAACATAGATGGCAACAAATCTAGTCATGAAATGACTGGAACAGGTGTAGGTGTCACTGAAGTCAGTACCTAGGATGTGAGAGATTCCCTTTGTGGTGTGAAGGGCCTTGTACTGATCAACTAAACTGGAGGGCATGAATTTTTTGCATAATACCCAATTTCCGTTGATTTTGCTCTAATCAGGGTATAGGCCAACCAGTTCAATAACGGCGTACTCACAGAGAGCATCCAAACATGCAATGCAAGCTGTGTGCCAAGCACACACACCAGGGCTGGCAAGATTGATGGTAAGATTAGGAAGATAAATGATGCCAGTAGGATGGTTAGGAGTTGACAGCAAGGGAATGGATAGAAGAGAAATGATAAATAAGAAAGAGCCGACCAGTTAATGCATCTTTTCATCTAGCAAATATAGCAGAAGCAATAGCAGGAGAAAAATTGCAGCAACCACGATGAAAGCAGCAGTATGCATATTTTGAACTTTCTTGTCAATGTATGGTTACCCTCATCCATGTTACACACTGTATGAACCGAGTATTAAGTCGAGCACATATTAGCATATTCCTAGGAGGTTAAATGTACACCATAATCCATGTTCTCACTGACACATGGCTGAACCATGCCTTTGAACATTTGAATTGAAGGACTGAACAAAGGTTCATTAAGTTTTTCCAAAGAATAAATCTAAAAAACAACACTGCTTCGCCTATCCCAAAGGCATGACGGCAGACTTCTAGGTTAGAGACAAGGTTTTGCGTCCATTGCATGGCCTTCTCCTTTTCCATCACTAGCCCCCTATCCTTGTGCATTGGAAAGCCTCCCTAATTCTTGTCAATGTGCCTGATAGCAACGGTCTAGAAAACGGGTCCCGACATAGGAGGCCGCCAACCGCTCTTGGTATTTCAACCAAGATAACGTATCACCCTCGAACGAGGGATCCACACTATAGGTTTGTTTGGTTTGCAACCTCACAAAGTCTGCATGAAGGTCTTTAGTGTCTACCCTTGGTTGGACACTCTGTGAGGAGTCTCAAAGGCAAGAACTGTAAATGGATGCATGCAGGGCACAAGCTTTTATACTTGCAGAACATTGCTAATGCTTCATCTCATAGTGTCTCCACATGAACCAACCTAAGCCTACAGTCCTACTTGGCGTGCCCTAAGACCGCCAAGTGTCATCCTCAAGCCATGCTCTAGTAAGCTTCCTAGAAGATTCCTGTCCCGTTTTGGGCCACAAAGAAAAATGCGGCCGTCGCGGGGTCTGAGCCCGCGACCCATGAGCTCCGGTGCCTGTCCCAACTAGGCCACAATGTTGTGTTTCCTATGATGATCTCCAGGGTACATACCCATAATGGGCAGTGTATTCCTGGCCTATCTCAGAACATACCAAGGGGAATTACTCCAAAGATCAGTGCATGCCTTGTCTTTCCGTGCAACCAGCCAGCTAGCCAGTGGACAAGGTGCATACCATTCAACAAAACTCTCCCTTGCACCTCTGTCCATCATTCGCTCACTGGGCTCCATCGATGCCTTTGGGCTCACCCTTCCTCCGCCGCACTCCTCATGCCGAATCCACAAACGCCTGCATAGTGCAAGTCACTCTCAAGCGGCTTAGTCATGAAGTCAGCAAGCATGCTCTTGGTTCCGCAGTGCTGCAAGTCCACCACGTTCTTCATGAGCAGGTCACATGAGTAGTGGTAACGTATGTCGATGTGCTTCGTTCTTTGGGAGAGGATCTCATCTTGAGCCATCGAGATGGCGCTCATGTTGTCGACATGTACAATGGTGGCATCCTTCTGTGGCACTGTCATTTCGCCAAGCAGACTGCGTAGCAACTGAGCCTCCTTGCACAACTCAGACAGAGTAATGTACTCTTCCTCAACCATGGAAACGGAAACAGAATCCTGCTTCCTGCTAGCCCATGAGATGGCAGTACCATTCAGGATGAACACGTATCCAGAGGTGGATTTCCTGTCGTCAAGATATCCTCCCCAGTCGGCGTCGGTGTAGCACTTCAGGCGGAGGGGGTCTGTACCTTCTTGGCCTCCAAGGACAAGGCCCATGTGACGTGTCTTCTACAGGTAGCGCAAGATGCGCTTCACTGCCTGCCAATGTTGTGGCCCTGGGTTGGCCACAAACCTGCTCACTTCTCCCACAGCATAGCAGATGTCTGGACGAGTACCTATCATGGCGTACATGATGCTACCCATGGCGGACAAGTAGGGGATGTCTTGCATCTTCCTTTGTTTTGCTTAATTTCTTGGCAACATTGAGGCCTTCAGTTTTGCATCGGTCATCATTGGGGTGCTGACAAGTTTGCATTCTTCCATGTGATAGTGCTTTAGTACCTCACCAATGTATTTGCTTTGGTTGAGTTTGATGGTGCCTGCTGCTCTGTTGCGGTGGATGGCGGTCCCAAGGTAGTACTTGAGAGAACCCATATCCTTCCTTTTGAACCTTTTGCTGAGTTCAGACTTCAGCTCATCCAGCAGCTCAACCGAAGCAGAGCAGATGATCAGATCATCCACATACAGTGCAACAACTATCAGCCCACTCCCATCATCGCGCACGTACATGCTTGGATCATTCCGGCAATGCGCGAAGGAGAGACTGGTCATGAAACCATCCATCTCTTTGTACCATATCCTTGGGGCCTGTTTTAGCCCGTAGAGCACTTTCACCAACTTGCACACCTTGCCATCGGGAGCTTTGACTCCTTCGGGCACCTCCATCGGCACTTCCTTGTTGAACTCCCCATAGAGGAAAGCTGTCATGACGTCCATGTGGTGTATCTCCAGGTTCTTTGTGCCTGCGATGGCAAGAAGAGAGCCGATGGAGGCAAAGGTCATGACAGGCGCAAATGTCTCCTTGTACTTGGAGCCCGGGTATTGAGAAAAACCCTTTGCCACTACCCTCGCCTTGAACTTCTCGATTTTACCATCTTGTTTATTCTTCACTCGGAGGACCCACTTGGATCCCAACACGTGGGCCTTGTCTGGTCTATCCACCAGCACCCACGTGCCGTTCGCGGCATTGGACGCGAGTTCGCTGTCCACTGCCTCCTTCCACTTGGCCGCATCCGGGCCATTCATTGCCTCCACCACTGTGGATGGCTCTCCCTGAGCCATGCACGAGCAGCTAAGGCCAGTCCAATCATCTTCATACCGCAAAGGTGCTTCCTTTGATCGCAAACTATGCCAGGGTGCTAGTGCGGCTTCCTGCTTTGCTGCTGGTGCTTCTACAGGTGGTGGTGTGTTGTCGTCGTCGTTTTCTTTGTCAGACTCCAAATCAGACTCAAAATCCCTAGACACCTCGGTATCTGCGTTCGTGTCAGATGCTGCGTCATCCTACGCAGCTGCTCTCCCATTCCCACCACCTGCTAGAAAAGCAAGCCAGTTGTTGGGTGCTTGGTCTCCGGAATCAAGCAACACTATCCACTCTCCCGCCTTGGGAGCAAGGATTGGGTCCAGCAGCTCTCCCTTTTTAAGGGTGCGTTTATCAACCTCATAGTCAGAGCTCCTCACAAGCTTGCTTGATCCCTGGTCCCAAAGCCGATAGGCTTTGTGTGGCGTGTTGTACCAAACCATGACACAATTTTTTGGAACATGCGTCCAGCTTTCCTTCACCTTCTCCCGACTTGATCTTCACCCATGTAGTTCACCAAAAGACCTTAAGATGAGAGGCGTTGGGTTTCTTTCCCAACCATGCTTCTTATGGAGTCTTCAGCTGCTTGTCTTGCTCCTTTCCACGCTTCCGCAAGGCGGTTGCTGGTGTGAGGTTCAAGAGGTAGCAGGCCGTTGTTGCAGTTCCAGCCCAAAAGCTAGGTGGGAGCTTGGCATCAAAGAGCATACTTTGCACCATGCCGAGTAGGGTCTGGTTCATCTTAACAGCCATGCCATTGCTTTGGGGGTTGTAAGGGGTGGTTTGCTCGTGGCGGATGCCATGATTCTTAAGCCAAAGCTTGCATGCCTCGTACTCATCCCTGTTGTCACTTCGGAGCTTCTTCACCTTCCTGGACGTTTGTCGCTCTACCATGGCGACGAACTCAATGAGCTTCTCCTTGACCTCTCCCTTTGTTTTGAGAAAGTAGATCCACGACTTGTGGCTGTGGTCGTTGATGAAGGTCAAGAAGTACTTGCTTGCTCCATTAGACGTCGTGCGAAAGGGTCCACACACATCACTGTGGATCAGGTTCAAGAAATTCTCCACCTGTTGACCTCCTCTCCCAAACGGCTTCTTCTTTGCCTTTGCTTGGAGGCATGGTTCACAAAACGTACACCCTTCTTCATGCTTGATGGTGCACCCTTCCAATCCGCGGACTACCTCTTGCTCTTGCATCTTCTGCAGCGTGCTGTTGGCCACGTGGCCAAACCGCTGGTGCCACAGCTTAGCGTAAGTTTCCTTGGTTGATGTGGCATTCGTAGCGGTCGCCGGTGGTACACCCTTTGGCTTCGGTGTAACTGTCTTGGTGGCACATGCCAGTCCCTCATCCAACTCCTTGGTGACTTTCATTTGAAGCACGTAGAGGCTCTCGACTCTTGGAACTTGAAGCATGAGGTCATTTTTTATGTACAAAATTTTGATGTCCTCATTTTTTAGGGCCACGGCTTCCTTGTTGGTGAACACCACTGTCATGTTGTTGGTGATTTCTGAGACCGAAAGCAGGTTTCCTGCAAAGGAGGGCATGTATACCACCTTTTGAAGGTTGACCGCCTTCTCCGCACTGTTCACGTCAAACGTGATTACCTTGTGCCCTTTGCCCATGGCTTGGACAAAGCCACTGTTTGCACACTTGATGCACATGTCAGATTCGGCCATGGAGACAAATCCACCCTTCTCTTTTGATGATTGGTGGTTGGTGCCCGAGTCAAGGGTAAATGCCCCGGGCCTAAGGAGGGCTCCCCTCTTCATGGGCAACCCATCAACCATCATGTTGGTAAGCTCCTTCTTCTCCTTCCCACCTTTTTTCACGCCTTCTTTCCTAGGACTACGGCAGTCCCTAGCCCAATGCGCAGCTTTGCCACAGTTGTGACAGTTGCGGGGCTTCTTGGAACTCTTCCCGCCGCCATTGCCTTTCCCTCCACCGCCACCTCTTCCGCTATTGCCTTCACTAGAGCGAGAACTTGCACTTTGTCCACCAAAGCAAGAGGCATAGGCTGAAATGTTTGCCTCACTAGCACTGCGTTTCATGGACTTGTTGCGGACGTGTTTGACGACATCCTCATACGTCATATCTGCCTCATTTCAAATGCCAAATACGGTGATCAAGGGTCCCCAGCTTTCTGGCAGCGCTTTCAGAAGGATCATGGCATGCATGTTGGAGTCCAGATTCCATTCCATTTTCTAGACCTCTTACAACACGTTGTCAAATGACTGCAAAAATGCGGGTATTGATTCTCCTTTGCTCACCCTCATCGACATCAACCTTTGGAAGATGAAGAGTCGGTTTGCCGAGGCGTTTGATTGATGCACGTATGAGAGTTTTGCATAGGACTCGGCAGCCAAAGTTCATCCTGTGATGTGGGAGTGTTGAGTCTCGTTGATGGACGTCACAAGTATGGCGAGAGTCATGTTGTTCTTCATCGTCCATGCTGCAAGGTCAGCTGCATGCGTGGTCACTATTGCATCGGCAGGTGCTGTCTCGGTCCCTTTTAGGATGTCGAGGTAGCCATGCACGTTCATGAAAATCTCAAACTGCCATTTCCACAAGAAAAAAACATGTCCCCGTGAATTTAGACACACTCGTTGCAAGGCGGGCTTGAATCGGATCCGCCATCTTTGGTGGTTGCTTGTCTTCTCTGCTTTGCTGATAGTCTGTTTTGTTGAGGCTGATGAGGCTGATGAGGCTGCTGATTGTGACCGTTGTCAAAGGTGGAGTTGGTTTCGTTGCATACCCCTCCTACCGATGACCACCAAAGGCGATGGTGTCGTCGCGATAAAACGGACTCGGGGTCATAACACATTCTAAAGGGGTAGAGCTTTATCATTTTGGGGCTCGAGGGTCTTGTCCAGCATGGACATAGCTATTCCTTGTCCCCTAGTTGGCCACGTTTGCGCACCCTACGTGAAGAAGCCGATTGAACCGGTGGAGTAGATTGGAGCCGTCCGATCTTTGTCTCTCTCTTGTACCCGTGCACCCTGCAAGAACACGCACGAGTCGGTCTTGGAAGCGTGCCTTAGAACCAGAAGTGTGGGCCCATAACCCTTTGTCAATGCGCCAGAGAGCAACGGTCTAGAAAATGGGTCCCGACATGAGAGGTCGCCAACCTCTCTTGGTATTGCAATCAAGATAACAGATCACCCTTGAACGATGGATCCACAGTTCAGGTTCGTTTGGTTTGCAACCTCACGAAGTCCGCATGTTGGTCTTTAGTGTCTACCTTTGGTTGGACACTCTATGAGGAGTCTCAAAGGCAAGAACTGTAAATGGATGCATGCAGGGCACAAGCTTTTATATTTGCAGAGCATTGCTAATGCTTCTGCTCATAGTGGCTCCACAGGAACCAACCTCAGCCTACATTCCTGCTTGGCGCGTCCTAAGACCACCAAGTGTCATCCTCAAGCCAGGCTCTAGTAAGCTTCCTAGAAGATTCCTGTCCCATTTTGGGCCACAAAGAAAGATGTGGCCTTCACGGGGTTTGAGCCCGCGACCCATGAGCTCTGGCGCCTGTCCCAACTAGGCCACAATGTTGTGTTTCCTATGATGATCTCCAGGGGACATACCCATTATGGGCAGTGCATTCCTGGCCTATCTCAGAACAGACCAAGGGGACATACTCCATAGGGCAGTGCATGCCTTGTGTTTCCGTACAACCAGCCAGGTACCCAGTGGGCAAGGTGCATACCAATCAACAATTCTCACCCTCCAGCAGTGAATGCGCTCCTGCCCAAGTAATCTCAAATCTATCAGTGGATGTGTTGAATTTGCCTTCAACTACAGCTGTAGCCGCGCTCTGATTATTGTGGTGCCTTCTTCTTCTTTTCTGCTCCAGTCAGCGGCACCCTTGTACATCATTGCTTCAGTTATTTGCACACTTTCATTTACCTTTTCTTTTCACATCAACTGATTCCCGTACATCCTCTTGGTTTCATCCTATCCACTACTCTCATGTTCTGAGTGGTCCAACTCCATTCTCTGCAGCCTGAGTCAGCGGCTAGCCTTGACTTCTGTGTTCTTTCTGCTCCCTCTGTTAGCCAGACTGGCTTGGATACTTTTGGTCATACAACCAATTTGATCCAGCTGAATAGTGTTTTTTGCTATTCCATGGTTTTGAACAAGAATCATGCGGCAGTGAATGGCTCCTGTTCCGGTCATGTGCATGATTTTTCCTCTGTTAACAAAGAAATAATTGCTTTTGACACAAGAACTCTGTCCCCAGGACCTTCCACTGTGCTCCAGCCCCTCTCAAATCAGGAAGAAACTCGGTTACACTGGTTCAAAAATGAAAAGATCCTTCATTCATGTGCACCCAATATGTGAAGATAGTCCAGTTTCAAAGGAAGTGCAAGAAGATTTTCACGCGATGGGTGAACCGTTGTAATCTGAGACCAGATGGCTCTATGAAGAGGTGCAAGGCTTTCCTTTACACTCCAAGGCTCATCTTGAATCAGATTTCTGCCTGTTGATTCTAGTGCCATCATTTTTTCTCTCTAGATTTTTCTGCATGACCTAAAGCTTCAGCCAGTGCATTCCTTCATGGCAAGCTCAACTATAAAGAAAAAACTTTCAACATGCTGCAGCCCTCTGGAATTCTCAATGGCATGAACTGAGTTCGGATTCTGTGTTGGGCCTTGTCTAGGGCAAATCATTGTAGTCTTCTCCTCTCTGCCAAACCACATTTTCCTCCAGACTGGGGCAAAGCCAGTATCACTGCAGAACATTGAACCTGATTGTGTTTCTTGTGACCCAAAAGATCCCTTTATTGTTGTCCCTTTCAATTTCTTTCTTATGCTTCTGACAAGGAGAACATGGAAGTGGTCAAAACTTCAGCTCATTGTCATTGCGATGAAAGATCTCCGGCTTTCCAAGGTGCAACGGGGCATGAAACTTGAGCCAGATCCCTGTCGTTGACTACTCCATGCACACCAACCTTGGTATGCAGGTTGTCAAACTCCAGAAATGATGCCCTGGATTTCCAAGCTAATGATTCCCATTGAGCAGAGGCTTCCTCAAGGCTATGGATCCAACCTAGCTGGGGTGGGAGCTGATGTCACATCCAAGCTCTGTGAAATCATATCAATCAGGTAATTGGCTACCAAAACTTGTGCCGCCATTTTTTTGCTATCAACATCCTTTTGCAGCTCTCTCAGTGTCCCATCTTGCAATTTCTAGATGTAAGACTTGAAAGTTTTCTTTATTCTCTTAGCTTTTAACTATTCAATCGTTGTTAATAAGTGTGACCCTCTGTCTTGGCTCATGGCTCCATGCTACATCATGCAGAATTTATGTGCCCATCTTTATTGTAGAAAACAACCATGTCACAATCAGAACACATTGGCCATTGCGGTGAATGATAACATGCATCAATATCACACTCGGTACATAAACATTAAGCATCACTTCATGCGTGAGTGTGCTGCACATGGAAATTCCAAGATGATCTGGGTGAAAAAGCAATGGCAACAAGCACACTCTTTGATCACAGCATTGAGAAAAAGCGATTTCAAAGCAAATGCATGCACCACGAGTACCTGTGTGTTGTATGTGTTTAACATGTTTACCCCTTGTTCAGTGCTGTGGGAAGGATCAGGAATTCTCTGCCCTTTGTGGAGGTATGACCCCTGGATCCGCTGTAGTGTGACTCAACTATGCTCTGTGTCATGTGAGATGTGGCCTGTGAGTACACCATGTGGGTGAGTGGTTATCTTGGCCGTTTTGTTGACTAGACCAAGTGGGAGGTCATGGGTTTGATCCTAGCCCCATGCACATCTCAGTTCTTATGGAAGCTTCCACGAAAGGAAGTCCATGTAGCTTCTTGGAAGCTACATATTGGTCTGTCACCTTGCAAATAGGATGCTTATGTATCAAGCCCACAGCAAAAGTCTATTGGTGATGTGGCTGGGCCAGGCCACTTCTTAGAAATGTGCTTTTGAGTTCTACAACTGGACAGCCAGGTGTGAAATAACTTCTCTTGCATGCTGATCAATCAGCCCTTGCCTGATGCTCTCTTACACATTGAAAACCTGAGATCTTCTTGAGATTAATGCTGAAGCGCTACTACTCTTGAAAGTGAAGTGTATGCCTGATTAATTTTGGGGTGCATGACACACGCCTGCAAAGGAAGAAGGTCTAAAAACCTTTGTGAGGGTTTTGGCTTTGTGGCTTCTCTGCCAGAGGCGGTTTGCTTAATAGTTAACACAGATTTATGGGCCCACTCCTCTGGTCATAGAATTCTCACGTACGCAACCGCTAAGTCACAAGCACTGAGAGCGCCTTCGCTCTCACTCAACCTATTTGTTTGCAGGTCAGAATTAGCAGGAGGGGAGTGGAACACATCTGCACCTTTCCACGTTGGAAGCTTATATCAGTCTACATCAGCCTTCGTCAGCCTAAATCTGCTCGCAACTGCCAACGTGAACAGGGCAAGCAGTTTCCTCTTGTCACCAACAGCCCATAGTAGCCTCAAACATACGTGCATGAGCATAAAAAACAAGTGCAATAGCTATAGAAGTTGTACTTGTAGGGGTGGCAAGGACGGGGGAACCAGGGAACCAATCTCCCATCCTCAAGTTTGATAGAGAGGGTTTTGCGCTTTAGAAGTGGCAGTTTGAGATCATCATGGATGATAGAGACTTGATGGGATGTTTTTACAAAACTATCCCAGCACCAAAGGAGAAGGGTACTGACCTTGTGGCATGGGTGAAGCTCAACAAGAAGGCTCTCGTCGTTCTTGTGTCCTCCATACAACTCTCAGTTCTTTCACACATCAGTGGTTGTACAGTTGCAGCCGCAACATGCACCAAACTAGGCAAGGTGTTTCAGTGCTCCTCACTTGAAAACCGTCTCTTCATTCTGAATGAATCTCATCAGCATGAGGCTTGGTGAAGAGGAGGATGTCTCCATCTTTATGCAGAAGTTTGAGACGCTTTTGCAACAAGCCCACGGTATGGAGTGGGACATGAAATCTGATATGCAGGCCATGATTTTCTGATGACATTGTCGGAGAGCTCAGGTCCCATGATCACAGTGATAGGAGGGTGGAATAAGGATCAAGTTTCCTACACCACCATCCTGGAGTATGTGCAGAGTGAAGCCATGCATCACAGAATTTCTGAAGCAAAAATGGATGCCATTTACTCACAGAGCAGCGGCACCTTCCGCAATACCTCCTCCTCTAGATACAAGAGAAACAACAGCACTAGCAACAGTGGAAGGGATCCAAAGCACCAAGAACACTGCCATAACTTTGACAGGGCTACACACTGGGCTCGGGACTGCTGGGCACCCAAGAAGGAGTGAGGATATGGGTATGAATGGTGAGGGGAAATGGTGGAAATCATCCCACAAGCTTGATGGCTGATTGTGCCTCCAAAAAAGGAAGGGCGGTACTCAGGCCAGGAGCTTACAACCTTGACTCGGGTACAAATGGACACACCACTTCCGAGAAGAGAAACTTCATCTCTCTTGCTCCATGCAACAAGAAATTCAGAGTCACCAACAGCAAGGTTGAGGCAGCTGAGGGGATTGGTGACAAGCTGGTCACAGTGGGTGTCAACGGTGCGGACTCCGACCCCAAGGTAGAGGGGTTTGTCTACTTGTCCTTCTTCACAGCCAATCTGCTCTCCGTCTCTAAGATAAATCACCATAGCATCACAGTAGTCTTTACAGAGAAGGAAGCAATGATAGTCCCTACCAAGGACATCAACATCTCCTACTCTACCAAGAAGGTTGTTGGACAGGTTCCTCGCGTTGATGGACTCTACATCTTGCAGACCAAGATGAAAACATCAACAGCTAGATTTTTGGCCAAGCGTAATGATGAGGAGAGTAGGGATGTAGATTCAGACGACGAGGAGCATGTTGGAGCAGTGGAAGCAGTGGCAGTAGAAGATTTGGCAAAAAATCCCTAAGCAAATGCAGCCACCGGGCATGTTCATTCTACACAGTGCACATCCTCAGGAAACCTCTGGCATAGGCTCTTTGGGCACGTGGCTCATTGTACATTAGTTCTCATGAGCAAGCAGGAGCT
Organism: Penium margaritaceum; assembly: GCA_023375785.1. NCBI lineage: Eukaryota > Viridiplantae > Streptophyta > Zygnematophyceae > Desmidiales > Peniaceae > Penium > Penium margaritaceum. Next base: position 1,521 of record SZWC01036080.1, on the reverse strand, counting down.
AGTACGTAGGATGGAGCTAGGTGATGAGGTGGAGGGAGCCGGGATCTTGTGTGAGCCATGCCTTGAAGGCAAGGCTAGGAAGAAACCCTCCAAGGGCAATAGTACGAGTACTCTTGCACCCATTGACCTCATCCACTGTGACGTGTGTGGTGCCTTTTGTGTACCATCCAATTGAGGTAGGAGACATTTCCTCATACACATCAACGACAATAGCCCTAAGGCCTGGATTTACGTTCTAAAAAAAAAAGGGAGGTGAAGGAGAATCTGCAAGCCTTTGTCCTTATGGTTGAGCGATGGAGTGGAACGTGGGTGAAGGCATTCAGGACAGACAATGGGGGAGTGTATGAAGCGTGCAGGCAGTGGCTGAAGGCAGGAGGTATTGAACACCAGAAAACTACCCCCTACTCACCTCAAAGCAACGGTGTAGCAGAGAGGATGAACAAAACCCTCGTGGGCATGACAAGGTGCATGCTCTTTGACGTCAAGCTACCTCCTAGGTTCTGGACTGAAGCAGCATGTATGTCTGCCTATCTCGTAAACATCACACCTGTAGCAGCTCTGTGAAGCAGAGGTAAAAAGAAGCAGACAAAACAGCTGAAGATGCCTCAAAAAGCACGGTCAGGCTGGAAGCCAGACGCCTCCCATCTCAAGGTGTTTGGTTGCACTGGCCAAGGTCCAGCCAGGTAATGGTCCTGTAAAGCTCAATGTAAGAGCACAAAAGTGTATTTTCATTCGCTATGACACCGCCAACAGAGCTTATAGACTTTAGGGCCAAGGAGCCAAAAAGGTCATCCGCAACGAAGATGTGGAATTCCACAAACGTTCTGTGAGTAAGGGAGAGGTTCTCCAACTTGAGAACACTCTAAAACAGGGAGAGTGGCTCACTCACTTTGAGGATGGAGACGAAGCACCAGCACAATGGATTGGGCAGAGGAGCTGATGAAGAGGAGCTGATGAAGATCACTCAGAGGAATCAGACTCTGAGTCCAATGTATCTGATCCTCCAGACCATGAGGAGGATGCCTCTCCCATCATCAATGATGAAGCAGAACTCCAGCCTCCACATCAACGGCAACAGCCAGCAGATCCAAGGAGCAGTTTAACATCTCAAAGTGCCTTGGTAGCATTACGACGCGGATAGGGGTGAATGGACAGGCTTCAACTATTCATTCATGATTGAAGAGGAGGCAACATCTGTCTTAGAGGCACTCACTTGGCATGAAAAAGCTGAGTGGGATGAAGTTATAAACAAGTGAACTCAGCTCCATTGAATAGAATGGGGCATAAGTGCATGAGTGCATGAGTGCATGAGTGCATGAGTGCATGAGTGCATGAGTGCACGAGGGTACGAGTGCATGAGTGCATGAGTGCATGAGTGGGTGAGTGAGTGAGTGAGTGAGTGAGCGAATGAGTTAGTGAGCGAGTGAGCACGTGAGTGAGTGAGTGAGTGAGTGAGTGAGTGAGTGAGTGAGTGAGTGAGTGAGTGAGTGAGTGAGTGAGTGAGTGAGTGAGTGAGTGAGT
>SZWC01036077.1:3231-16249 GCA_023375785.1 Penium margaritaceum | reverse complement strand
CTCTCTCTCTCTCTCTCTCTCTCTCTCTCTCTCTCTCTCTCTCTCTCTCTCTCTCTCTCTCTCTCTCTCTCTCTCTCTCTCCCTCTCTCTGTCATTGTCCTTGTTTTCCCTCACTGGCAAGAAGGGATAAGCAAGGAGGAGTTTGTTAGAAGATGGCCTCACCCTTGAATCCATTGCACTGTATCATTCGCATTCGAATAGCCCTCTCAATCAGCAGCTGGTTGCCGGCTGGTTAACTGACAAGCCGCTAGACACCCAACTCACTGGCCGCCAAACACCCAGCTCATTGGCCGCCAGTTGGTTAGCGTCCAGCAAGTGGCTAGACGTTGGCCTCGCTTTAATGATGAGTGGCCACTGAACAGCGCCTCGCCCTTGCTGGAGAGGAGGGCGAGACTGACCCTCCCGCTACATGTACCATTCGAAGGTAAAAACAACAGTGAAGACAGAACACCCAGGATGTCAACAAAATCATATGTTTACAACTGAATGTGGGATGCGGACATCAAGAATGTTATGGTTGGCATGTAATTGTGGGAAACAAGATTTAAGCTGCCAAAAATAGGTAAAATTGAAAAACTAATATGCTATTTTACCCCCTTAATTGAAAATGGAAGCAAGAAATGAGAAATTCCATCCCAGCTAGCATGATGGTGTTTCTTCATTAATCTACATGAGTCCCTTAACTCCACACACAGGCATTTACCTCCTAATATTCACGACCGCTACGCATAAACCTCCGGAGTTTTACACCATTTTGAAGAGGGTATGTTGACCAACTTTCCTGACCTTTGTATTCCATTGCGAAGGCCCTAGGAGTTTCTACCACGTTTTGGAACTATCAACAGAAAATTAAAAAACCATGTAGATCTTTCGATATGATTCAATCAACATTCCAATGGCGCTAGACATCTGTGAAGAAACGCCTCAATATTCTTAGAACCCCTTGACTTTTTACAGGGTTCTCAAAGCAGCTTTTCATAACTTGACGTTGCATTCGTCTCTCAATTGGTGCAGGCAAGACAGCAAGTATGCCTCATTCTTTTCTCCACTCCTGTATGTATGTGCTTGAATGTTCTGATACTTGTAATGAAGTTGCACTTACTGCGAATTAGAAATCACCCAATTGTCCCGATTTCTCAATTTTTCTACGCCTCTGCAATTTCTAACTGCTCATCATCTGGGTTTTGCTTTGTGTAACATTTAGTTTAAAAGCACAATGGAGGAGGAATTGAAGACTTGAATCCCGTACAACAACCTTGCACAAGTCTTTTGCGCGTCTTCTTCATCCATAAATCTACACACCTCTTGACAATGAAGGTGAAAGGAGTAATCATGCTCAGCAACTAGTAGTGGTAACCTGGAAAAGACTTCGGTAATGGAATAAAACCAATAAATGACTAATGATGCTCTCTAGGCAATCCAGGCAATAGTAGCTGAAGGCTTCACAACAAATGGTACAAACCCATTGAATCAAATTGCCGATATGGTGATGGAACCATGGGGCTCGGCTACACCCTCGCCTCCACCATTGCTTGTCAAGGTGACACCTGGGTAGAAAGGAGGAGGCACCGACCTACAACTTCTCATTAATGAAAATCTGTTGCAGAAAGTGTTGGGGCTTGAGATCCTCAACTACTGCCTACTATAAAACTCATGGCGTTCATGGAGGAGGTATGGAACGCACACGCATAGGGAGGAGTAATCGGCAAGAGAAAGATTAGTAGTTCAATCATACAAGTTCAAAAGGAACAAGGCTTTGCGTGTGGTTGACAAGTTTGGAGGGGCACTTCACCACTGAGGTCAATAAAACTGGAATAATATTGCCCTTGTGGCCTTGTTTTTGCATGGAAATTCATTGAGTTGGTGGTCTGATCGAAAGGACATCCAATGACAGCAGGGGATCAGGGGGGTCCCATCAACGGCTCACGCGACCAGTTTCACATCGTCAACCATAAGAATTTCACATCTTGAGAGGATTAGAGTGATGTAACAAGCATCACTGAATCCTCTAAACAGCTAGAACAAAATTTCTTGTTCCACCGTTGCATGCTTTGGAAAGGTGAGTGGCAAGTCCAGAACCCGGTACAAGTTGTAGTGACTTTGTCATTAGTCTAGCATGGTAGAAAATACATGGTGATTCTGCAAAACAATCACCAGCAGTGCTAAAACTTTGAATGAATGTGTTGCCACCATAACAACAAAATCAAGCATGATCTTTATTGAGAAATCATAATACTCGGCATGTATGTCACAAAAGTTATGCGGAATGGAACTCAAACATGTGGGTACATGAGAAGGATTTTTGGGCACTTGTGTAGGCATTCAAGCCATGGTGGTGCTATATAGAGTATTGATAATGTGCCGCCTTGACTGACCGCCACATACTCGAATAACTCAAGACTCGGCCAAATCTGAGCCGTCAACAAACTCGATGGACGGAGTTCCTTGAGTCCAGTTTTGACATCAAGTACTAACCCGGAAAAAGAAACTCAGTGCATGCCCTAAGTTGCTGACCAGAATAAATGGTCAACATCGGTGTGCTACTTGTCAAAAGAGACCCGTACCTTGCAACCGTTTGCAAAGGGCTAGAAATAGTTTGATGGGTACAACAAGACCAAACTCCACGGTCCCTCCTATTGACGGCAATTCACTCTCAAAGTCGTCACACCACCAACCAAATAACATAAAAGAATGGTGTGGGAAGAGTGCCAATGCACCAGTCCACATGGACACTTTGGCGAGGAAAAAATGCCAAAGAATCTAGCAGAGCATGACTAATGGAATCTCATGTAGACCAACGTTGCGACATTTTGCGAATCGTGTGACACCTGTTTAGGGAGATTTTCTTGGTACACAAGGCCACCACGACTGCTCCAACCACTTTCTGTTCAAACAGAGCCATGATTCAACTTCAGTATCAACTATGTAAGAGGACTGCCAGTCATTCCGGAGGGGTATGATACCATCCTCGTGGTGGTGAAAAGATTTTCCAGAAATCTTCACTTCATCCTGATGATGACCACTACCACCATAGAAGGAACAATGTAGCTGTTTCTATATCAGATCACACGGTTACATGGATTGTCATGCAACCATGCCATCATTAGCAACAGGGGTTGTCACTTTGATGGCATTTTTTACATGGCTTGATGACACATTACGACACACAGATCCATCTATCAATGGTGTTCCATCCTCAAACAAACTGGAAAACTGGAAAAATTGAAGCAATCTGATTCTCGTACAAGTTCTCCACATTTCATGCAAGCCCTATGGAACTGATTTGTAGGCAAAATGAATTACCGTAGAACTCCATACAACACAATAACTTGTACCAAAGTAGGCAAACCATCATTTGAGCTGGTTTACAACAAACTTTCCACCACACTGGCATGATCACAAAGCCAAAGTAATATGCCCTTGATTAACATCCGCCGCTTGGACTTTTCCAACGTCTTAAAAGAAACAGACTAGGACCTCATGAAGACACAGGCAACGATGAAGCGGGTATCTGACCAACATTCTGGTGACGACATGTTTAGCATTGGTGATCGCAACCGACTCCCCTTGGCCACTATCAAGTTATGCGGACAAGATGGTTGTGCAAAGCTCAGACCCCGGTGGTTGAGACCGATTGAGATTGAGAAAATGAAAAGGCAAGCTGTCGCTTGCCTTAGCCTACCTTCCACTATGGATATCCATAATGTCTTCCACGTTAGGAAGCTCAAACACTACCGAGACCCTGGCAAGAGATGAACTGGCAGAGATATTGCTCCTCTAACTCCCATTCCAATTGGACGGGGATACGGAGTACATCATCAAGGACATCCTTGGACATTGACACTGCGTTAGAACGACCAAGTATCTGTTCTAGTGGCACGACTTCAACACTACGTACAATCTGGAGCCCTAGGAAAACCTCTGAGATGTAGATCATCTGACTTATGGCTACTACAGGAATCACCGGCCTAGGTCTGCTAATGTACCAGGACGACGTGATTAAAAGTGGGGATTGTTACATCCTAGGCAGACACGAGTTCCTAAACTTTGCAAGTAGGCAACTTTGTCATTAAGTCCATGGCCCTATGCGCAAAGACCTTGGTACATCTAAGCCAACCGGCTGAGGGAGTTTGGTCCACTTACTCCGACTCTCAATACTCCATTCTCAAGGTTTCTGACACCTTCGACCACTTTGTGGAAAGATCAATAGAATTCTCACGAACCATATCAAGAATTTTATAAGTTTTGCTCAATTTCTTGATGGGGTTGGAGTTATACAAAACCGTGTTTTGGTGTTATCAAAACCCACTGCTTCTTGGTGGGGTTTCTTGGAGTTACCACTTGCAAGGAAACATCACACGCGTCAACTCAAGCATCCAAGGTCCAAGATATGCCTCAATTTGTCCGTTGCTATGCCGCATACATGCTCAACATACCGGATGCTTGTCAGAGAAATACACCTAATGCCGAATAGAAATGATCCAATCATCCCACTTCCTTAAATCATCTTCTTCTCTGTGCCTCATCCATATGAATCATCCACGTTCCACTCGGGAAAATATGGCTGAATCGACGTTGAAATCCTGATTTTTTTGTGCAATGGGCGACAAATGTACTGATGTAAATGCTCACTCATTGCGTAAGCTGATGTCCGCCAGGATGACACCAGCCACGATGGGAGGTACCGGCCAACGGGCTCACATGAATGAAGACATGTACCCGTAGTTGTCGGGACTCGAGAGCCTCAACAGTCATTGACTTTGACAACTCAACATGGCAATGAGGGAGCTCCAAAATGTGCGCGCATGGGAAGGAGTAATCAGTAAGAGAAACATACAACTGTTGATATATCTGTAGATTCAAATGACACTACCTGCAGAGTTTGGTCCTATAAAATCAGAAGGACCAATGGTTGACATGTGGCTGACGAGTTTAGAGAGGTACTTCACTACAGTTGAGGTGAACAACAATAAAAGGAGAATTGACCTCATGGCATCACTTTTGTGTAGCACAGCTTGAAGTTGGTGGTCCAATATAAAGACCATCCAACAAAAGTAGAAGACCGATGGAGCTGAATCAACCACTCATGCGACCACTCTAACATCGTCCATAACATGTCTTTTTCCCCTTGAAGAGATAATTTTGACATGGCATGAATCCCTGACTCCACCAGAGAACTGGGCAAAATTTGCGCGTGCAACCCTCACACGCTTTGAGAAACCGAACAAGAAGTCTGATGCATCGTAAACGCTTCAACTCACATGTCACCAATCTAGCATAGCACAGCATACACGATGTTTCAACATAATCATAACTAATAGTGACCTTGTCCCGGACGAACTATACTTTTACTACAACAGCCTCGATTGCAACATCAGGTGGAAAATTGCCATGTTTGGCATCCATGAAGACCTTCCACAAAAGATCACAGTAGCCTACCGCATCAACAACATTGGCCAAAACGCTCGTATGGAGGAACCCAGGGCTGGGGACTTCAAGGCCACAATCCATACCGTGGGAGAGGAAAGTCCCAAACGATGGAAATCTCATCTTTGATGGAGACTGACACCATCTAACAGTCCCATTTATGACTCTGCCAGACTTGCAAGAAGGTGGGAAACATCTCGCGTGACTGTAAAAAATGGCATCAACATGCCAAAAAGGTGTCGTAGAAAACAATTGAGGATTTGGGAGACAGAAAAGGACAAGAGTAGAACTCAAACTTCATGTTCGTTGAAAAACATCAAGGCTGATAGATCACCCATTTGAGTAGCTCACATCACCACCAACAAGGATTCTTGAGATTCCAAAGTTTGATAGAGGAACAGGGACAACCAACTGGTAATACTACTATGAGTACAACCAACACACTGTAAGAGACACACAACAGTACCAAAACTACTCCAAGAAGGAGCTTCTCATGGTTTTATAAGCGACATGGTTCAGAAGTGTAGTTTGTAAACAGAACCAAGGGTTTTTGAAGGAAAATCTATCGACAGTTGACAATAAATTCACCAACTTCACGAACCACTCTGGCCGCAAAATGGAGATTTGCTTGAGACAACATTTAGGAAGACTTGACCAAACAGTTCGTAATACATAGTCATCGAGCAAGATTTGTCTTTTTAGAATAACTTGTAAATAGACTGGAGCAATAGCGCAGTCTACATTCATATTAATGGTAAAGATTGCTACCTACCTTTGATTTGGTGACCTAGAACACAATGGCGGTTACAGGAAGCAATAAAGAAGTTACAGTAGTCGTACAACATCAGCCAACGTCACTCAATGTAGCCAAGTGAAGTGTGCAAACTATAGTACAAGCACAACCACATCGGTCTTAACACCTAATAAATTTGAAACTGTTCATGAGGAGTTTGTATCCCTCGTTGAGGAGCTCTTCCTGATGAACTACTGAGAGAGTCACCTCCACAATGCAGCACCAATCACATGATGGATAAAAAAACTAGGCACTATAACATCGGTGATGGGGACCTGTTGGATGAGTGAAAACAAGTAGACCAAACTCAAAAGCCAACTAGACAAGATGCTTGGCAAGGGGCTCATCCAGTTATGCACAGCAACTGAAAACCATACACTAACCACTTCAACATCCATCATGTGATTGACGGCCACTAGAGGTGTCACCGTCCTATGTTTTCCAACCCATTGGGCCACATGCCATGACCTTTAGTGTTCTAGAAGTTCTTTTACACCCTCGACCACTCTCCACGGAGGCTGAAAACATTTGAATGAACCATACCTACGTTTTCATGTTTTTCAATCTATTTCTCAATGGCACTAGAAACTTATATAACGACAAGTTGATATTCTTGAAACTCCTTGAATCATCTATGGAGTTTCTCAAAGTGACCACTCACATTGTGGCATCACACGGATTGCTTGACTTGAGCGTCCAAGATCCAACATATGCATTGTTTTGTTTCTCCCTCTTGCATAAATGTGTTTAACACATCCGACACTTTTCATCAAAGTTCACCTTCTACTAATGCAAATCATAAAATTGTCACGATTCCTTGGATTATCTTATACTCTGCAAGTCATAATGTGAACCACCTACATTCTGTGCGGCGTAACGTACATTTCACATGTCATGATCAAGGAATTCTCTGGTTTGCATCTCTTGCCTTAATTCGCTCACTCTCGCTATCTTGCATGACTTCCAGGTACGTGTGAGTTATGGTTAATCATCCGCGTTCAATACACTATGACACCTGTGTATAGTGCAACCTGTTTGAGTATAGTTCCCAGAAGCTCACATTGAGATGTTCACTTCTTTGAACAGTAGGTCTTTAGTGGAAGTCAAAATGTTCAGTCTATGTTTCTGAACTGAATTTGTTTGCTTCAAAAGGAAGTTTCATGCATTGTGAATTTTTGTAGGAAGCCTACATATGTCCCTTGAATTATGCATCAGGTGTTTTTTCTTTCGTATTCCTCTTACATGAAGTGTGTGTTCTGAAATGCCTTGTTTCCTCTGATTAACATCCATATGAAGACTTAGGGTGAATTCCAGATAGGGTTAGGGTCGCCATTTCCTTGAAGATACCCCCCTCTCCCTCCCCCTCCCCCCCCCTCCCCCACCCTCCCGCAAACCTCCCTATTGTATCGGGGAAGTGTATTGGGGAGTGTATTGGGAGGACAAGGTTTTTTCGGACTTTTGTAGTGGAAGGTCCGCACCTTCCTCCGAATAGATGAGTTTNGCATCAGGTGTTTTTTCTTTCGTATTCCTCTTACATGAAGTGTGTGTTCTGAAATGCCTTGTTTCCTCTGATTAACATCCATATGAAGACTTAGGGTGAATTCCAGATAGGGTTAGGGTCGCCATTTCCTTGAAGATACCCCCCTCTCCCTCCCCCTCCCCCCCCCTCCCCCACCCTCCCGCAAACCTCCCTATTGTATCGGGGAAGTGTATTGGGGAGTGTATTGGGAGGACAAGGTTTTTTCGGACTTTTGTAGTGGAAGGTCCGCACCTTCCTCCGAATAGATGAGTTTTAATAAGAAGGCTCCCTCAGCTACACTCTATTGCAGGAGTGTATCTGTTAGACAGAAAAAAACATACTTGTGTACATCTAAATGAAGTACTCAGAAACCGTCAATTTCAAGCATCCGACTTCTCTCTCTTTGTCTATGTAACCAGCTGTAAGTCTGTACACAAAGAGTATAGTGTACTTCGACTCCGCCACAGTGGGATCCCAAGTAGATCCTCCCCCCCTCCCCCCCGCAAACCTCTAGGTGTATTGGGGATGTGTATTGGGGGGACAAGGTTTCTCCAGACTTGTGTAATTGCTGGTCCGTACCTCCATCCAAATACACTAGTTAAAAAAAGAAGGCTCCTCCAGGTACACTCTCCAATACACCACCCCAACGTAGTTTTAAGTACGGGAGGAGGGAGGGAGGGGAGAGGGATCTGGATATTGGGAGGAGGGACCCATCCTCCCAAAGTGGACGAGTGTATTGCGCGAGTGTAGCTGGGAGTGTATCTGGTAGACAGAAAAAAAATATAATTGTGTACATCTACATTAATTACTTGTAAACCATTAACTTCAAACATCTGACGTCTCTTTCTTTGTCTACATAACCAGCTATAAGGCCATACACAAACAGTTTAGTGTACTTCAACTCCGCCACAATGGGATCCCAAGTGGACCTCCCCCCCTCCCCGCAAACCCCCTAGTGTATTGGGGAAGTGTATTGGGGAGTGTGTTTGGGGGGAGAGGTTTTCTTGGACTTGTGTAACGGTAGGTCCGCACCTCCCTCCGAATACACTAGTTAAAAAGAGAAGGCTTTCCCAGTTACACTCTCCAATACACCAACCCAATACACTTTTACCTGTGGGGGGGAGGGGATCAGGATACAACTCCCCCCCCCTCCCCCCGAAGTGGAAGAGTGTATTGTGGGAGTGTAGTTGGGAGTGTATCTGGTAGACAGGAAAAAAACAGAATTGTGTACATCTACATTAGTTACTGATAAGCGGTCGATTACAAGCATCCGACGTCTCTCTCTTTGTCTACGTAACCAATTACAAGGCTGTACACAATCATTTTTGTGTGCTTTGACTCCGCTACAATGGGATCCCAATTGGACCCCCCCCTCCCCCTTCGCAAACCCCCTAGTGTATTGGGGAAATGTATTGGGGAGTGTACTGGGGGGAAGAGGTTTTTTCAGACTTGTGTAATGGTCCTCACCTCCCTCCAAAAATACTAGTTAGAAAAGAAGGCTTCCCTAGCTACACTCTCAAATGTACCAACCCAATACACTTTTACCTGTGTTGGGAGGGGGGGGTCTAGATACAAGGACTCCTCCCCTCCCAAAGTGGAAGAGTGCATTGCGGGAGTGTGGCTGGGAGTGTATCTGGTAGACAAGAAAACAACAGACTTGTGTACATCTATGTTAATTACTAATAAGCTGTCGATTACAAGCATCCGACGTCTCTCTCTTTGTTTACGTAACCAGCCATAAGGCTATACACAAAAAAAATTGCGTACTTTGACTCCGCTATAATGGGATCCCAACTGGACCCCCCCCCCCCCTCCCCCCTCGCAAACCCCCTAGTGCATTGGGGAAGTGTATTGGGGAGTGTATTGGGGGGAAGAGGTTTTTTCAGACTTGTTTAGCGGCAGGTTTGCACTTCCCTCCAAATGTACTAGTTAAAAAAAGGAGGCTTCCCTAGCTACACTCTCCAATACACCAACCCAATACACTTTTACTTGTGGGGCGGGGGGGGTCTAGATACAAGGACTCCCCCCCCCCCTTGAAGTGGAAGAGTGTATTGCGAGAGTGTAGCTGGGAGTGTATCTGGTAGACAGGAAAAAAACAGAATTGTGTAAATCTACATTTATCACTCATAAGCCATCAAATCACAAGCATCCGACATCTCCCTATTTGTCTACGTAACCAGCTATAAGGCTGTACACAAACATTTTTGTGTACTTTGACTCCGCCACAATGGGATCCCAACTAGACACCCCCCCCCCCCCTGAAAAACCCCCTCGTGTATTGGAGAAGTGTATTGGCAAGTGTATTGGGAGGACGAGGTTTTTTTGGACTTGTGTAAGGACAGGTCCATACCTCCCTCAGAATACACTAGATAAAGAAAGAAGGCTCCCCTAGCTACACTCTCCAATATACCACCCCAATACACTTTGAACTGCTTGGAGAGGGGGATCTTGATACAATGACCCCCTCCCCCTCCCAAAGTGGACGAGTGTATTGCGAGAGTGTAGCTGGGAGTTTATCTAGTGGCAGAGTTCAAACACACTAAACTGTTTGTGTACATCCTTATAGCTGGTTACGTAGACAAACAGAGAGACATCGGATGCTTGAAATCGGCGGTTTACGGGTACTTAATGTAGATGTACACAAGTATGTAAACCGCCAATCTCAAGCATCCGATGTCTCTCTATTTGTCTACATAACCAGCCATAAGGCTGTACACAAACAGTTTAGTGTGTTTGAACTCCGCCACAATGGGATCCCAACTGGACCTCCCCCTCCCCCCCGCCCTCCCGCAAACCCCCTAGTGTGTTGGGGAAGTGTATTGGGGAGTGTATTGGGGGCATGAGATTTTTCAGACTTGTGTACCAGCAAGTCCGCACCTCCCTCCTAATACACTAGTTAAAAGAAGAATGCTCCCCCAGCTACACTCTCCAATACACCACCTCAATACATTTTTACTTGCTGGGATGGGGGATCTTGACACAAGGACCCCCCCCCTCTCCCCGAAGTGGAAGAGTGTATTGCCGGAGTGTAGCTGAGAGAGTATCTGGTAGACGAAACAAAATCAGACTTGTGTACATCTACATGAATTACTCAAAAGACGTCGACTAAAAGCAACTAACGTCTCTCTCTCTTTGTGTACGTAACCAACTATAAGGTTGTACATAAAGAGTTTAGTGTACTTTGACTCCACCATGATGGGATCCCAACTGGACTCCCCCCCCCCTTCCCCCGCAAAACCCCCTAGTGTATTGGGGAAGTGTATTGGAGAGTGTATTGGGGGAAGGAAAGTTTTACGGACTTGTGTACAGGCATCTTTGCATCTCCCTCCGAATACACAATGAAGAAAAAGAAGTCTCTTCAAGATAAACTCTCCAGTACACCACCCTAATACACTTTTGAGTGGGGGGACGGGGGGGTGGGGGGCAGGCTCAAGTAGTACCACAAGCGACAGTAAGCGGATGGAAGATTGACCTGCCCATCGAGTGTCGGACTGTCCCGCACACATGTTAACTTTCCACGTTACGCCTGTCCAGAATTTTGTACAATATAGGCACGGATTCAATTATACAAGAATAGTACAATATATACATTGTGTTCAATGTATATTTCATTTGAAGCAAGGACATGATTAGTCGTTTTCAAACATTGTTTATGTTGAAATAGTTTTTGTGATATCTTCAATGAACCCAGTTGCAGATAAATATCATGGAAATTCAGGTGTTGATGTGCACATGATTGTGTATGATGTTGAGTATAACAATTAACTTCTCAGAAACATTTTCCACATTTTAGGTTTCTTTCCTGGAAGGATCCTCACCATAAGTTCTTCTCTTATGCACACATTGGCAAGTGTATTGATTTGGGGTAATTGCGCATAAAGAAAAACATGTTCATACGGTGACAGGTGGGGACGAGGGTGAATGGATGTTTTGATCTTGATTTTATTAGAACGTTCCATCGATTTCTTGCATGTTATGTGATTCTTTACTGATTCCATAAGGAAGGGAAGGAGGGGTTTAATCAGCTGAGGCATCTCATCCTGGTCCGTAGTTTTGGTATTTTATTCCTTCATGAAAAGGATGGACATTAGTCTTGATTTTATGGGTTACTGACGTTATTCAAATGTTGAAGCAATTGGTGTGAACAAAATGTTTGGTAATCCCATCACAATGATGCTAGACAAAGACCATGAATGTAAATGATTACTCATTCAAAGTAGAACTAATTCACCTTTTATAAATGTCTTCATCATAGGCATTGTCTTTGATTCGTTGCTTTTTTTCTATGAAAACACTACCAAGATGTTGTAAGAAATTCCACACATGCTAGCCTAAGGGTAGAATCATTCAATATTGGCAAGATCTTTGATTACATTATTGATTCTACGGAGTGGATGTGTCACATCAGTAAATGTCCTCAAATCCATGCCAAATCTTCATCACGGTGCATCCCTCTAACCCACAACATCATTAAAACAAAAATCAAAGTGTTGGCTCACCCCCAAGAATGGGCACTATGTACAAGCGCCAGCTGGTGAGATGAGTAAGATCAGGTTCCAAAACAAGTTTTTGGAGCATGAGGCAGTGCCTTTGGAGCGAGAGCAAAAGCAATGAGAGCTCATCCTCCTAGCCGACTACCTTACGTAATGGTTGTTAAGTAGGGTGCTTTCAATATTGATGTTAGACCAATATTGATATCGATATTGATTTTTTATATCAATATCAACATCAGAATATCTACATTGGCAGGTCAACATCGACCTGACGGTATTGACGCCGATATTCTAGATGGATTGGGCGGCATTCCAAAACTTGAAGTCATTTTTCGGTCTCTAAACACTATCCAAGGGACAAAGAAAGAGTCGGTCTGTTTGCTTTCTGCGTGTTTGTCTGTTTGTCTTTCTGTCTGTTTGTCTGTCTTTTTGTCTGTCTGTCTATTTTTCTATCTGTTTGTCTGTCTTTCATTCACTCTGTCTCTCTGTTTGTCTGTCTATCTTTTTGTTTGTTTGATGGTCTGTGTGTCTGTCACTTTGTCTGTCTAACTCTCAGTCACTCTGTCTGTCTGTCCGTTTGTCTGCCTATTTGTCTCTTACTCTTTCTATCTATCTGTCACTGTCTGTTTGTTGCTGTCTATCTATATGTCTGTCTCTGTGTCTGTCGCTATATCTATCTATCTATCTATATACCTACCTATCTATCTATCTATCTATCTGTCTACCTATCTATCTATCTATCTACCTATCTATCTATCTATCTATCTATCTATCTATCTATCCATC
>SZWC01036074.1:5432-16252 GCA_023375785.1 Penium margaritaceum | reverse complement strand
ATCAACGGATGGCACGTTTAACATCCACGTTTTTTCTCTCTGTACTCCACTGACTGCATGCAGACGTGGCAGCCTGTGAGCTGCAAAGCGACTATTGAAGCAAGCAGAGGAGCCAGCTGCAAAGCCACCTGAGATGTGGAACGTTGCTCTTGACTTTCAAACTTCATGACTTGGAAGAAAAATTCAAGGGATAGGCCAAGAACGAGAACAGGCAATTCGACCAAAGTCAAACACCAAATAAACCTAGTGGCTTTGGAGGAAAAAAGTTCAAAAGTACAAGTTCAAGAATCATACTCAAATGTAGCTGTCACTTATCGCGTTTTAAAATAAAGGTGAATATACGAGACACTACAGTAGCTCCGATAACCATCCAAAGTGATATGGTGAGTAGAATGTGGATGTTACGTCGAGCAGCATATAGTGTTACACAGTGCGGAACGTGGGTGATTCATAGGGATAAGGTGCATAGCAGTAAATGATTCAATGGATTTGGATGAATGGATAACTTGTATTAAAAAATAAGTGTTCCTTGATGACAAGTGTCAAACAAGTCAAGCGTATATGTATAGTGACGAGAATCACAAGGAGGTATATGCTGGATCTTGCTTGAGCTGAGTGCCAAATTCAACGTCACGTCAAGAGTGGTCGCTTCAAGAAACTCAACCAAGATGTCAGGGGGTTTTGACGTCCAGTTTAAAAAAAATCTAGCACCGTCAAGAAGTCAACCAAATGGTATTGAAACATTGGTACAGTTTGTGATACTTCTTTCAGCAACTCTAGAAAGTGGTTGAAGTTGTCTGAACCCTGGGGAACAAAACACTGGAGGTCGGGGCAGGTGGAAAAAATGCGCTTGGCTCAAATTTGTGTACTTCCTAAGGCCGACGTGCTGTGGGCCAAAAATACAAGGACAAATATACCCACTTGCAGAGTTTAGAGACTTGTGCACGTATTGGACGTAACAGTTCTCCCCCCTTTAGCCTCAATATCCCTTTGCATTAGCAGACGTAGGCCAGTAAATGTGGGAATAGCCATCCATAGGATGATCAATGTCTCAAAGGTTGTCGTAGGGCTCCAAACTGTTATGCGTGGCATCGTAGCCATGAAACTTGACTCAATACTTGGTCATTTTTCCATGGCGTCGATGTCCGAGGATGTCTTCAACTAAGTGCCCCATATCCCCATCCACTTGGATGAAAAGCATTGGAGCAAAGAACCGAGAGGGGAATCTCTTGCTAGGATCCTAGTAGTTCTTGAGCTTGCTCATGTGGAAGACAAGGTGGACGGCCATGTTTTCCGGCAGGTAAATGCGAGCAACAACAGGACTTTGCATTTTCTTGATTTCAAACGGTCCCAACCATTGGGGTTGGAGCTTTGTGACGTCCTATCCATCGAGTTTGATGCTTGTCAAGCTTATTAGGACACAATCGATAGCACTGAACACATAATTGTTCTGATGTCAGTCAGCTGCTTGCTTCAGAGCTGCTTGTGTCTTTGCAAGAATCTGTTATCTTTCCACCTAAACGCTGGAGGAATCCCATCAATGGATGTCAACCACGGGAATTTTTCTCTTGCGTTGAGGGCGTGCCAGTGTGGCAAAGGTTTTCTGTAGAACACTTCAGGAGGAATTTTTGTCATTACGGTGGAAGTTTCGATGTTGTATGCGAGCTTGGTGGTCTATAGCTTTGCCGCCAAATTCGTGCCTTATGGCTCGCATAAAGTGCAAATAAGCTCCTTGAGCATCTTATTGATCCGCTTGGTCTTCCTGGAGGTTTGACGATGAAATGCCATTGATAGCTGGATCTGACTCCCATAAGATGTCATTAGTTTGCATCACAAATAGCTTGTGAAAATACCACCTCTGTCGCTGATGATGGTACGTGGCACAATTTGTAGAGACACCATCTGATTTTGAAACGGATTTGCTGTTCCCTTTGCGGTGACAGTGATCATTGTCGGAATGAATGATGACACCTTTTGACACGTGTCCACCACTATGCGAATGGTGTCATAGCCCTCAAGAGTGGTAGGAAATTCCATAAAAAAATCCATGTTGATATCAATGACAGGTGCCGCACGGTATACATTAAGCAACCACGCCGGTCTGCATACTGTCCTACCAAAATCACTTCGCCAGATTTTTTAGCGTATTGTCCTTGTTGAAGTGTCCACCTGGACCGGTGTCGTGACATTCCACCAAAAGAATCCTTCGCAGTTCCTTGTTTGGTGGTACGATAATGTGACGAGTGAATTTTAGTTGCCAGTAAGGGTGGTCGAACCAGAACTTAGTCATGTTGTTCCCGCCAAACTCGTGGTAGTCTTTAGCGAGCAGCCTCACAAGATACAGGTCTCGTTTGATGAGTAGCATGTCAATCTCGCCCATCAAGTCTGGTTGCCAGCTGTGAGCATCTACTGGATTTGTTTTTCCAGGTTTGTACTCGATGTTGTAGTCAAAGTTGGACTCGAGGAACTCCATCCATCGGGTTTGGTGAAGGCTCAGATTTGGCAGAGTCTAGAGATATTTTAGTACATGGTGGTTGGTGCGGATGATGCATCACCAGCATGTACAGCATGAATTAAATTCTGTTCCGCGTAGTTTTTTCAACATGTACACGACCACTTGTTCTCCATCGCTGTTTTCTTGGAGGAGACCAAGTCCATTTTCCCAATTGGACTCTTCGATGGCTCTGACATAGTCTACCATGAAATCTTCCATTTTTAGGGTTTGTGCTGAGGTCAAATGTTTTCTCAAGTAGTTAACTTCTTCTTGTGCCTTGTCTCTCCAACTCCACTCGGTGACTATACAAGTGAGATTGGAGACAGGCACCAAAAACTAGACGCAGTCCTTTGCAAATCAACGGTAGTAATTGCATAATCTCCAAGATACTTGGATGTCCTGAAAGTTGGTTGGCGTCAGCCAATCAGTGACTGTTTCCACCTTTTCTGAGTCCATGGCAATTCTTCCACCTTCGATGATGTGGCCTAAAAACTCCATCGAACTCTGACCAAAGTCACATTTTGGGATTTTTCTGAAAAGGTTTGCATATGTTTTAGAGATGTACGTTGTGCACCTCCGGGGTGCGGCTGTACACCAAGATTTCATCTAGGTACACAATGAAAGTCCTCATGGTGTGGAAAAAAATGTTTTTTTTGCTGTTGTGGGAGTATTTGTAAGTACAAACGGCATAATCATAGACTCAAAGTGCACATATCTGGGGTACAACAATATCTTCTAGATGTCCTTCTCAGATATACGGATCTGATGATAACCCCTGTGTAGGTAAACCGTGGTGAACATTCGTGCCCCACTGAGTTGGTCAAAATGTTTGCGTACTCATGGAAGAGGGTAGCGGTTCTTGATTGTGACGGTGTTCAACGATTGGCAGTCAACGCATATCCGCATCTCTCCAAGTGTTGCGTAGGGTGACATGGAGGGTCCGATGAACCCCCGACCGAGCATCTTGTCCAACTGATTTTTGAGTTGATTTAGCTCATGGTCGCCCATCCGATAGGTCCTCTTCACCTTCGATCTGCTTCCTGGCTTCAGATCTGTATAGTGATTGACATTTTGTTGCGGAGGGAACGCTCGGGGAATTGCTTCGGGAAATAACCCCTTGGAACTCCTCGACAAGTCCTGTAAACTCCAAGGCAACAGCTGTAAATTTGTGAAGTTTCAATGCTGATGTTGTTTTGTCTACTTTCCCTGTCTCTTCATGGACTAGCCACGCTTAGAATTTGGGTCACAAAAATCTTTTGGCCACGTCCACAGATATCAGCTTGCCTCCTTTTTTATTGCTGCAACTTCCTTTGCTGCTTCCACCTCTGATGCTTCCCGTAACCGTCACTGTGTCGTGGGTCTCTCGATCAAAGGTCCGTGTCCTTTTATCTTGTTTATTCTTACGTAAAACCATCTGCTGCTACAGCCTACCTACGGATTGTGTCGGTTCAGGAAGTCTCGCCCGAGGATGATTTTCTGTTTGCTTAGTATGTACGTTCACCAGACTGTTACATCCTGCAGATGTCTGATTTGCAGTCAGATAGATTTGAAGAGTCGATGGATCTGCACTCGGCCGTCAACGCTTTTCCTTCAAACACCCCTAGTTTGGTCTGCAAACCAAGCTTCTGAACCATAATGATGCTTACAAAGTTGTGGGGAGATCCTCAATCTAGTAGTGCCGGTAAAGTTCTGTAAATTTTACAACAACCTGGTTGCTCGTCCTCGTAGGCCACATCAAACTTTGGGACCTAACAAACGCTCACCTACAGCGATGTGAGTCATAGAGTCGTGCCAGGTCATATTGATTTCCTCCAGGTCATATTGTTTGCTGTCCCTCCAGCGTTGCTGCACTCTGACACAAAGTGTTACGCCAAATGGAATGTGGTTGGTCCACAAGGATGAGGTGCGGAGTTAAAGACGATTCAAGGAACTGGTACAGATAAAAAATTTGTACCAGATTGTAGGTGTACTTTGGTGAAAAGTGCCGGAAGAGTCGCGCACATACATACAGTGTAAAGGATCACAATGAGGCATGTGTTGGGTCTTCGGCGCCCGGACCAAGTGACACGTGTGATGTCCCATCATGAGTGGTCACTTCCAGAAGCAATACAATAAGTTGGAGGGCTCCGAGAATTCCAACGCGCGGTTTTGTAAAAATTCACCATCATCGCCAAGTCAACTGAAGAGTATTGAAACATTGATATAGTTTACAATATTTCTGTTCACCAATCTTGAAAGTGGTCAGTGTTGTCAGATTATTTAGAATTGGAGCACCGGAGCCCGGGGTAGGAGGCCAAAATGCCCTCGACTGAACAGCATAAAATTCCTGAGGTCAATGCGTGGTGGACCACGGATTCGATGAGATAAATATCCACTTGCGGAGTTTAGTGACTCGTGTACATTTAGGACGTAACAGTTCACAAGGATAAGTTGCACAGAAAATAACGATATGAGGAATTGGGATTAGTGGATAATCTGTATCAGTAGCAAGTGTACTTCCATGACACGTGTCAAACATATCGAACACATACATATAAATAGCAAGAAACACAATGAGACACATGTTGGGTCTTGGGCGCTGGAGCTAAGCAACGTGGGTGACGCCACTGGTACGTTGCTGATGTACTTGAGTCCCTAAATTCAGCAAGAGAGAAGTTTCTCCTAAAACGCATGGTCCGCCACGCATCGACCTCACAGTTTTTACACTGTTCGGACGAAGGCATTTTGGCCACCTGCCCCGACCTCTGGTGTTCCGATTTTGAGAGTTCTGAAAGATTTGAACACTTTCCAAAAGGGTCAATGGAACTGTCAAAAACTGTATCCATGATTCCATGCTGTTCGGTCGACATCACTAGACTTATATAAACCGTGCCTTGATATTCTCAAAACCCTGCTATTTCTCGGCACATTTTCTTCAAGAGACAACTGACAATGTGGTGTCACACGTGTCTGTCAACTCAAGCATCTACTTCCCAACAAATGCCTCATTGTGTCTGTCGCTATTGTATATGTATGATCGACATGTTTGAAATGTTTTGTCCAATAGCACTAAATTTTGAATACAAATTCTCAAGTTCATGTGCGGTGGGCCATGAATCCAATGACAAAAATTTCCACATGCGGAGTTTATGGATTTGTGTACATCAACAATGTAACATTTCCCTCCTGTTTAGCTGCAACTTACCGTGTCTTGCAAGATGTAGGTCAATGCAAGCTAAAATAATCATCAATCTTATGATTGACGTCCCGGAGGTTGTCGAAAGGTTCCCAGCTATTATGCAAAGCGTCATAGTCCTGGCACTTCACCAAATACTCCATGACTTTTCCATAACAGTGGTGACTCACAATGTCTTCAACGGTATACTCTGTGCCCTCGTCTACTGCAAAAGGAGGTTATAGATGTATGAATCTATTGAGGGCTTGCTCACTCTGATCCTGGTGGAGTTTCAGTCTGCACATTTGGAACATCAGGTAGGTTTTCATGTTGTCTGGTAGTCAAGGGTTTGCAAAAACAGGTGTCCGCATCACCTCCATTGCGAACGGCCTCAACCACTTTAGTTTGAGTTCATCACAGTCCTGTCATTGCAATGGGGAATTGATGCTGCTGAGTAGGACGCAATGACTAATGTGGAACTCGGTGTCCATTTGATGTTTTTCAGCTGCTTGCTTCGTCATTGTTTGTGTCTGTACAAGTTTAGTGAGTCTTTTCCTAGATTCTCTCAAAGTCTAGCTGCTGGATGTCGACTGCCTGTATGTTGCTCCATATCTGTAAACCTTACGGGAAATTTGGTATCGATTACCTCAAACTGGACTCTTTTTATAACGGCAGATTTCACGGAGTTGTATGCAGGCTCGGCGGTCGGTAGCTTGACCGCCCAGTCGGTCCCATGTGGTTCATAGAAAGTTCAGATCAATTTTCTGAGGGTCTGATTGGTGCACTCCGTCTGACGGTAAGTTTCAGGATGAAAGGTCGCCACTTGGTGGATCTGACTACCACAGAAAATCATCAGCTCTCGCCAAAATCCACTGGCGCATTGTCCATCCCACTCTATTGGTAATGGAAGAAAAACCGTGTAGTTCGTCAATGTTTTTTAGAAACAGCCACGCTATTCCCTCGGTGTTATTCATGTTTGTTTTTGGGATAAATTGTTGCATCTTCAAGAACCGTTTGACTACCAAAAGTATCACATCAAACCCATCCGGTGTAACAGGCGAACCCATCACAAAGTCCATGGAGATGTCGGACCTTGTTTTTTTGGGTGCCGGTGCCAGTTGAAGCAGAAAAAAGGGTTGGGTCCATCTCCACTTATGGCGTTGGAACATGTCACATGTCTTGCAGTAGTTTTTTGACATTGGTAGGCATCTTTTTCCAATAGTAGTACTATGTGATTTGTTTTAGAGTTTTATCCTCACCACCTGGACCTGGTCGTGGCACTCCTTTGATGTCATCTGCTATAGTCCGTTGCTAGGAGGGACAACAACGTGATGAGAAAATCGTTTTCACAAGTTAGGGTCATCAAACCAGACCTTGGTCGTGTCGTACAAATGTAACTCCCCGTAACCCTTTGGAAACAGCCTTACAAGGTACGGGTCTTGTGCAAACATCAATGTGTTGATCTCAGCCATTTACCATGGTCCTTGACCACGAGCATCCACTGGATTTGTTTTTCTTGGCAAGTACTGGACGTTACAGTCAAAGTTGGAATCAAGAAACATTATCCATCAACTTTGTTGATAGCTCAAGTTTGTCTTGGTCTTGTGATATATGAGTATGTGGTTGTCGGTGAAACAGCACATTGTCGGCATTCTAAACAGCAGTAAAAACACATTTTGATCGTGTACATGAACGCCAACATCTCATTTTTATGCATCGTGTAGTTCAAATCGGACCCGCACATTTTCCTTGATGCATACGCAACCATTTGTTCTCCACCATCATTTTCTTGGAGGAGAATGAATCCAGTTGCTTGATTGGATGTATCGGTGGCCATAAGTGTTGGATATGGGGTGCCAAAAAAAGTGACCAAAGTGTGTTGCTCGATAAAAATAATCAGGTCACAAAAGTGAATAGAGGATGTTTCTCTGGTTCTTTAGCACTTTACGGAACTCAATTCGGAGTCCGTTTGAGGGAGATATGGATTTTCAAGTTTTGGTGGCAATGGGTCTGGTTCAAGTGATGGCTCCTGCACTACCAGCACCAATGACGGCCACAATTATTGGCCAAGGAGGTTTGGAGCGGCCTTCAGGGTAGAAAGGCGGCAGGAGGACCTTCAGGGAGCTTCAAGGAAGGTCCCCACCGAGATTATTGGTTGTGCACATGGCAGGGATGGTAATTCTCTTGTGTGAGAGTGTGACTGCCGCTCATCCCGCTAGGCTAGGAGTGTGCTAGGAGGTGAACTTTGACAGAGTGGTTCTTCCAGCTCCATGTACCAAATGAGGCGTACTTAGGCTTGTTAGAAAGCTGTGCAAATGAACTTTCTCATTCAAGAGTCGATTCAGAAATTCGCGTTCTCTGCAGACCTACATTTGCTTCTGTAATTTCTGTCTGTGTAACCTACAACTCCCTCTCACAAACAGTTGGTCCTGCCAAGGCGGATCTTGGTGAGCCTGATCACCTCTCTGAGGGCTGCCCCAGATTCCATCAGTGGTATCAGAGCTAGAACAAGGCTTTGTCTCATCTTTGAGGCATTCCTTGCACCCTGTTGTGTGAGAGAGCCATTTGTGGGCTGAACGTTGCACTACCATGGCGACATCCGCTTCTGTNNCCCGTACCTACCGCGAGAAGCGTGACCGCGCCCTCGCAACCATCTACCTCCACCTCGCCGAACGGCAGCAACTCCTCGTCCGTGGCATCCTCACGCCAAAGGAGGTTTGGAAAAAGCTTGAGTCCACTTATGCTTCCAAGTCAATCCTCGTGAATATGCAGCTGCGTTGTTGCTTTCACACTGTGAAGATGGATGAGTCAGGATCCATGATTGACTACATCAACATGGTGAAGTCTCTTTCTGACCAGCTTGCTGCGATTGAGGACCCTGTCAAGGAGAGTGTGCTCATGCTAACCATCCTCTCTGGCCTTCCTACCAGCTACACTCCTCTCATTGTTGCCCTGGACCAGCACAGCGACAAGCTCTCCCTCAACGATGTGGAGGAGAGCTTGCTGCTTGAGGAGGAGTGACGCAAGGGAGAGGAGGGCGGAAGCGGACTAGACGTCTCTCTCATCACCAACTTTGGTAATGGGGGCGGTGCTACATCAACCAGGAGCAATGGCGGAGGAGGAAAGAAGAAGGGGAACTGCCACTACTGCAAGAAGCCGGGCTATTGGGCGCGCGAATGCCGGAAGAAGAAGGCGGACCTTGCGGCTGGAGTGGGAGCGGGAAAACAGTCCGACGCTTCCGCGAACGCCGCAGATTGGGATATTGGATTCGTAACAACCATCCGGGTCCTGCACGTCTCCAACAACACTGCCCTGTTCTGGATCATCGACTCGGGAGCCACGCGGCACATGACGTGTCGCCGGGAGTGGTTCGTTGTCTACACCGTCATTGCGCTTCGTCGGGTGTACATGGGGGACAACCATGTGCAAATGGCGGTTGGGGAGGGTTAGATTGTGTTTTGTGCTTCCGTTGAGGGCAAGCACGTGGAACGTCGTGTGAAGCGGGTGCTCCATGTTCCGGGGCTGGCAGCAAACCTCCTCTCTGTCTCATCTCTCATCTCCGAAGACATGCAGGTTTGCTTTGAGAATGGTGGCTGCACCATCTCTGCAAGTGCGGGGCGTGTGCTTGCAAAAGTGGACAAGGAGGACGGTCTTTACCACCTCTACTGGGCATCGGAGAAGGAAGCCGACTCAGTGTTGGCAGCAAGAGAGGGAAAACACGACATCGGCCTGTGCCACCGCCGGCTCGGTCACCTCGGCTTTGGCGCCATCATCTCCATGCAGCAGATGGTCCGCGGCCTGGAGCTCAAGGGGGTGAAGCAGCCTGGTGCATCGGCTTGTGAGAGCTGCATTGAAGGGAAGCAAGCCCGTTCTCCTTTCTGGGGGGAAGGGAAGGGCGCGACAGAACTTCTCTCACTCGTTCACTCTGATTTGTGTGGTCCCATGCCATCACAATCCTTGTCCGGCAAGTTGTACTTTGTCACGTTCATTGATGACAAGTCGAGGAAGACGTGGGTGTCATTCCTGGCTGGAAAGGATGAGTGATTTGATGCTTTCAAGGTGTGGATTGCTGCTGCACAGAATGAGAGTGGCAGGCGGTTGAAGGTACTTCGCACCGATGGTGGAGGAGAGTACCTCTCCAACGAGTTCCGCACCTTCCTCAAGCGTCGCGGGATCAAGCACAAGGTCACCCCACCTGGAACACCGCAGCTGAACGGCGTGGCTGAACGCGCGAACCGCACACTCATGGATCGTGTTCGCAGCATGCTCCAAGATGCGGAGCTCCCGCCAACATTCTGGGCGGAAGCGGTCAACACTGCCATGTACCTGAGAAACCGGAGTCCCACGCGCGCTGTGCCACTAATGACACCAGAGGAGGCGTGGACGGGATGTAAGCCAACAGTGTCGCATCTGAAAGTCTTTGGGTGTGGCGCATCCGTGCACGTGCCTGCTGGCAGCCGTAACAAGCTGGACGCAAAGTCGGTGAAGGCCGCCTTCCTCGGCTACGACACCATGGGATACCACCTCTGCAACCTCGCTGCTCGCAAGATCATCCGCAGCCGCGACGTCGTCTTTCAAGAGGACGTGAAGGGCTGGACTTGGAGCCCTATGACTGCAGTTCCACTTGCTCCCGCACTTGTACCTGAAGTGGGAGAAGTACCGGTAGCAGAAGAGAGCGGTGCGGAAGATGGCGGTGACAGCGGCAACGACAAGGAGGTGGAGGGATCTGAGAAGGAGAAGGAGCTGGCAGCAGAATCTGATGAGGAGGAGCAGCAAAGCAACACACAGCAACTGCCACGACGGTCTGCACGCCTCAACAAAGGTGCAAAGGACAGTGGGGAGCCGCTGAGGCGATCCGAGCGCCTTGCAAACAAACAGAGGCCACTGGAGGAGCTGGTGAACCTGTGCACCGTTCCACTACCAACGGAGTTGTCTGACCTCGAGCTTCTCTTTCTCACAGTCACCGATGACCCAGCCATATTTGCTGAAGCCATGCGCAGCGCCGAGGCGGTAGATTGGCGTGCCGCAGCAGATAAGGAGTATGGTGCGCTCATGAAGAACGGCACCTGGACTCTCGAGGAGGCTCCACGCGGCAGCCGGGTGATCGGATGCCGGTGGATCTTCAGGCGCAAGCGTGGTGCGGATGGTAAGGTGCTCAGGTACAAAGCACGG
>SZWC01036064.1:0-10738 GCA_023375785.1 Penium margaritaceum | reverse complement strand
CTCTCTCTCCATCTCTCTCTCTCTCCCTTTTCCTCCCTCTCCTCTTCTCCCTCTCTCCCCCTCCCACCCTCTACTCCCTCTCCTTTTTCTCCTCTTCTTCTTTCCATCTGTTTTCTTTTTCTTTCCCCTGGCCTTCCCTCTCTCCCCTCTAGTACACCCCTCCCGTTTTCCTCTCTCCCCCTTTTTTCTCTCCCTCCCCTCCTTTTTCTCTCACCTATTCCGCCCCTTTCCGCTCCACCCTGATCCCACCTTTTCTTTTCTCGTGTCGTGTCCTAGTTTTCTCCTACCTGCCCTGTTCCACCATCTCCGGGTCCGCTCGCGCGCCCTCGTACGGCTCTCCTGGACTACGTCTCCACACCTCGGTGAGCTCGTTCCTTTTTCTGCACTTTGGTACTCTTTTCCCATACTTTCACCTCCCTCTTTTTCCCACCTTTCTTCCTCTTCCTTCCTTTTCTCCCCCTTAGACTACGTCTTCGTGCCCCTTTTTTCTCCTTTACTCCTTTTTTTTCTCTTCCTCTCTTCTTCCTTTTCACTCTCTCTCTTGTTTGATTCTTACACCTCTCTCTGCGCCTTGTGTGCGCTTTTTCTGTGCCTCGTGTGTACCGTCGTGCGGCTCGTGTCCGCCTTCTCCGTCTCCTGTTTTCCTCCCCATCCTGTTCTTCCTTTCCCTTCCCCATTGGTCCTCCCCTTCCCCTGTTCGCCTATCTTCCCTTATTTTCTCTACGCATGTCGTTTCCCTCTCGTTGCTGGCTATCCCTTGCCTTCCCCTCCGTCTTATCGCGTGTCATCTCCTCGTTCTCTTTCCCTCGTTAACTCTGGCCCTGCTTTTGCCCTTCCCTTTTTCCGTTCTCTCTCCCGCTCTCGCTCTCTCCTTTTTTCTCTCTCTCTCTCCGCTTGCCTCCTTCCCTTTTGTGCACCTCCTCCTGCTTCTCTCCCTCCTCTCCTTCACCTTTCTTGTCTCTCCTCCCTCTCCTGTCCCCTCTTCCTTCGCCTCTCTCCCACTGCACTCGCTCCCCCTCCGCCCCCTTCTCCTTGTTCACCTGCCTACCCATCCCTCCCCTCCCTCCTTGCCTTCTCTCCCCTTCCTCCGTCTTCCCTAGTGCTCTCCCTCTCTCTCTCTCTCTCTCCCTCTCTCTCTTTCTCTCTCTCTCCCTCTCTCTGTCTCTCTCTCTCCCCCTCTCTCTCTCACTCTGTCTCCCTCTCCCCCTTCGTCTCTCGCTCTCTCCCTTTGCTGTCCCCCCCTCTGTCTCGCTTTCTCTCTTCCTCTCTCTCTCTCTCTCTCTCTCTCTCTCCTCCTTTCCTCTCTCTGCTTTCCCTCCCCCCTCCACATCGGCTCCCCCGTCCCCCGCGCATTCTGCTCCCCCGCCTCCATCGTCCCCGTCACTGCTTCATCGGCTCCATCGGCTTTTGGCTCGGCGTTCGGCCCTGGTCCGCAGCGTCGTTTGGCTCTCCCTCGCTCCTCCTCCCTCGGTTCTCCCCTACAGCACCTGGGCTCCCTCCCTTCGCTGCGTTCGCTCTCACGTTCCTCGGTGGTTTGCGTCCTTGGTCGTTTGCCGCTGCCGTTCCCTCCCCCTCCTCTCCCCTCGGCTCCCTCCTTTCCCACTCCTCCTCACTTTCCCCTTCTATCCTCTCTGCTTCCTCTGTCCTCGGTGCCACCCTCCCCTCCGGCGCGGTGTCTCTTCCTCATCCATCACCTCTTTCCCTTCCTCTTCCTCCCTCCCTCTATATCTGTCCCTTCCGTCATCTCTGTCTCTCCCTCCCCTCCTCTTATCTCCTCTCCCTCCTTTTTCTCTCTTCTCTCCCTTCTCTGCTTCTCTTCCCTCTCTCCTTCTCTCCCCCCTCTCGCCTCTTCTCCCCCCCTCTCTCCCTCTCCTCTCTCCCCTACCATCTCTCTTCCCTTCCTTCCTGTCTTCCTCTCTCTCTTTCTTCGCCGCCACCTTCTCCTGCGGGGCCTCCCCTGATCCTCCAATTGTTCGTTTCCCTTCCTGTTTCCCGTTCTCTCTTCCTCCCTATCCTCCTCTCCATCTCTGTCTTCCCTCTTCTTCTTCACCTCTTCCCCCCTCTCTCTCTCCTCTCCCCTCTTCTCTCTCCATTGCTCTCTCCCTCATCCGTGCGCTCCCTTCCCCTCTGTTTCTGTCTCTCGCTCTCTTTCCATTACCCTCCTTGTTCCATCCTCCCGTTCCTCCTCTCTTTCCTCTCGCATTCTCTCCCCTTCCCCCTCCCCCTTCTTCTCTCTCCTCTCCTCCGTTCTCTTTTCCTCGCTCTTTTACCTCCTCCTGCCTCGCGCCTCTGTTATCTCCCTTTTTTTTCTCTCGTGGTTCCCGTTCGCCCGTTACCCCCCTGCCGTCTGCGGTTGCGCATCTCTTTCTGTTGTCTCATGTGTCACTCCCTGGTCCTTCCCCTCTTCCCTGTGCTTCGTGTGTCTTGCCGGCCACTCGGTGGCCTCGGCCTCTCTCCTTTTTCCCCCTTTCTTTCTCTCTTTCTCACTTTGCTTCCCCCTCCTTCCCTTTTCCTCTAAAGAACCTCCCTAAATACACACTATCCACCATGGTTCTTCACTCCCCTTCCCCCATCGCTGCTCGGTCCTAGTGTAGCCGCCTCTTCCTTTCCTCTCTTGCTCCACCCCTAGCGTCGTGTAGCACCATGCCTGAGCTCGGTCTCGCTGGTGCTCTGGCAGCTGCGGCAACTGCTAGAGCTGCTCGCGCTGAAGCACAGTTCGTTGATGCTCCCTCCCGTGCCCCCAGCCCCCCTGCGTCCGATGGCTCTGGTCTTGACGACATTTCCTCCGCCCTCTCTCCTCGGTCCGCCGCGGCCGCCGCTGTCACCTGTGCCCTCGTCGCTCTTCGAGCTCCTCTCCCTCCACCCCCTCCCACACAGCCCGCCCCTCCTCGTGATCCCCACGCGCTCCTCTCGATGGCCATTGTCGATGCCCTCGCGGCTCGTCCTGTTCTTGACCAGTTCATCGCCCCGCCTCCCCTCGGTGGTCCTGCGGTCCACCCTCCCCACGCCGGCATTGCCCGCGGACCTGCGTGGTTGGGCGGCGCCGACGCTACGGGCCGCGCGGTTGCTCCTGGTAGTGGTGGGGTTCCTGCCGCTTGCGGTGCCTCTGTTGGTGTCCTCCGTGCCGTGGCCGGTGCGGGTGGTGGTGCGGCGGCTGGCGTCGGCGGTGGTGCTCTCCCTGCTAGTCTCGTTGGCAACGCTGTCGCTGCTGGGGGCTCCGTTACGGCCGGTGGTGTAGCTGTCGCCGGCGCTGGTGGAGGAGCTGCTGTCGTTGGTGGTGGTGTTGCGGCTAGAGGTGCCGCTGCCGTTGGAGGTGCAGTTCCCGCCAGAGGTGCTGCTCCCGCTGGCGGTGTTGCTGCTCCCGGGGACCCTCATGCTGCGCTCGCCCGCACTGAGGCTCGCCTCGACGCTATGACCCTGGCAGTCGCTCAGCTTCTCAGCCATGGCCTTCGCCCGGCCATCTCGCCGATGCCTCTCACCTCCGCTCCGAGCCACGCTACTGGCACACCGTTCAGCGAGTGGTCTGCTCGTTTTGTCTCGTGGGCGCACATGCATGACCTGTGGGAGCACTACGATCCAGCTCCCACCGTTCCTATCACCCATCCTGACCGTGCTGCCCTCGCCTTTCACCTTCTCTATTCTGCCGCCCCCACCGTAGCCCTCCGCCAGCTTGATCGCTTCGCCCCGACTACCACCCTCCCCGCTCGGCCTCGTGAGGCCTGGGCTGCCCTTCTGGCTCTGTACTCTTCGGACTCCTTTTGCTCCGCTACCTCTCTCCCTGCCGACCTTCGGGCTCTTCATCGACGTCCTGACAAGTCTTTGGGTGCCTATCTAGGGCGTGCAGAGCTCCTACAGAGCGAGCTTCTCGTTGCGGGCGCCTCTTTGACTGATCAGGCCTTCGTCACATCCGTTGTCGCTGGCCTAGGTCCTGATTTCTCCGGTGCTCTCACTTCCTTCCCCCTCGCTCTCACTCTTCAGGTCGCATATCAGACCCCTGGAGCCGTTTGGCCCGTCCTGCTAGACGGGCTTCGCTCCTTTCAGGCAGTCTCCCAGCCTGCTGTCCCTTCCCCTGAGCCTCTCCTGCCTGATGTTCTGCCTGGTCTCCTCCATGGTCCGGCAGCTCATGCCCTTGCCATTCATGCTCCGCCGGGCGGTGGCGGTGCTCGTCCGTCCACGTGCTGGAACTGTGATGTGGTGGGCCATCGTCATGATATGTGTCCACTTCCTCCAGTCCCTGACCTTCGTGAGCGCATTACGCGTGAGCGTGCTCTTCTTCGTGGTCGTGCTTATGTTGCCCCTGGCGGTCCTCCCCCAGCTGCGGTCCTCGCCGCTCCTCCCCTGCTCGCCCCCGTTCCGCCACCAGTGCCCGGGGCACCTCCCCCACTTACAGAGGATGCAATCATCGCTCTCATTCGTCGCATGTTAGCTGAGGGTTTACTCGGCGGCCCTCCGCCTACTGGTACGTCTCCCGTGTTTGATCTCCTTGCTACCCCTCCCCTTTGTTCCACTCCCAGTTCTCCCTTGCCTGCTGCCTGTCTCGCTTCCACCTCCCCCCGCACGACTGTATTTTGCCTACTCTCTGGCACTGAGCGTGTTGTGGCTCCGTCTTGGGTGGTGGATGGTGCCGCGACCGATCACATGTGTCCCGTTCGCGAGCTGTTTACAGAGTTTAGTCCGGTCTTCGCGATCACGTCGGTGTACACGGGTGATGGGGCCCCCTTGCCCGTGCTCTGTGTTGGCACGATTTGCCTTACCTCCTCGGTCGGCTCCCTCACGCTGACCTCTGTTCTCTACGTCCCCGCTCTTGATTTTTCTCTTCTCTCTGTGCCGACCCTCAACATGTGCGGGTTTTCCACTACTTACGCCCTCGACCTCGTCACTATCACTGATTGCGCCAGTGGCCGCGTCGTCCTCCGTGGCCGCCGGCCTCCCGGTGAGAGCCTGTACCAGGTTCTTGGACCACATTCGGTCTCTGCCCCCGCGGCGGACGCCGTTGCGCTTGTCGCCCCCTCTCACTCCGCTCACTCTCACCTTCTTCATCGTCGACTTTGCCATCTTCCCTCCTCTGCCGTGGCCTCCCTTCTCCGCACACTTCCCGCTGACGGCCTATCCGACCCCTCCTTCCGTGCCCCCTGCGCTTCTGATTGCACCTTGTGTGCCAACGGCAAGATGCATCGTCTTCCCTTTCCGTCCTCCCCCTCTCGCGCATCTACCCCTCTGGAGCTCGTGTACACTGACATCCTTGGTCCGCTCCAAGATGAGTCTCTCGCTGAGCATGCCACGTATGTTCTTAGCTTGATTGACGATTATTCTCGTTACACATGGGTCTTTTTCCTCCGAGCAAAGAGCGATGTTGCTCAGACCATCTAGTCATGGTATGCGTCTGCGCAGCGGCAGAGTCATCACCAGTTGATGCGTTTTCGGTCTGACCGCGGTGGCGAGTTTTTTGGCGCAACGGCATTGTTCTTCGATCGTGAGGGTGTGGTTCATGAGCTCTCTGCTCCCTATTCTCCGCAGCAGAATGGGGTCGCCGAGCGCTGGAACCGCACGCTCATTGAGGGCGTCCGCACGATGATGGCTGAGGCCGGTTTTCTTGATCGAGGCCGCAGCTTCTGGTCTGAGGCGGCTCGGTATCGTACGTGGGTTTGGAACCGCATCCCACATGGTCCCCTCCCTCCCGACACCACGCCATTCCAGCTGTTCTTCGGTCGACGTGCAGACCTCAGTCAGGCCGTGGTTTGGGGCACTATGGCCACTGTCTACCTGGCTCCTATTTCTCGACCCGGCAAGCTTGATCCNGTTCTTCGATCGTGAGGGTGTGGTTCATGAGCTCTCTGCTCCCTATTCTCCGCAGCAGAATGGGGTCGCCGAGCGCTGGAACCGCACGCTCATTGAGGGCGTCCGCACGATGATGGCTGAGGCCGGTTTTCTTGATCGAGGCCGCAGCTTCTGGTCTGAGGCGGCTCGGTATCGTACGTGGGTTTGGAACCGCATCCCACATGGTCCCCTCCCTCCCGACACCACGCCATTCCAGCTGTTCTTCGGTCGACGTGCAGACCTCAGTCAGGCCATGGTTTGGGGCACTATGGCCACTGTCTACCTGGCTCCGATTTCTCGACCCGGCAAGCTTGATCCACCTGGCCGTCTCTGTGTTTCCCTTGGGGTTGCCCCTCACTCTCGTGCCCACCGTTTTTCGGATCCCATCGCTCATTGCCTCATTGAGTCCTGTCATGCTCGCTTCTTTGAGCAGATGATATACGGCGCCTATCGCATGGACCGTTGTCTCCCCTTCCCGGCCTCTGCCACAGCCTACACCTCCGATGGCCTTGTGGTCGCTGGTGCTCCCTCTCCCTCCCGGCCTACCTCTGTGCCCCCCACGTCGCCTCCTCTGCACCCATCCACCTTCACCACTGCCTCTCCTCCTGAGCCCCCACCACACGTCCCATTGCCGACCTCTCACCCCCTCCAATCCCTCTCCACCTTCTTCCAGCCCTCCGTCGGTACCTTAGCACCCCGTCCTCGTACTCCTTCCTCTCTCCCCATGCCTAATGTGAGTGGATCCCTTCCTGCGTCTGTCTCCCCTCCTCCCCCTGCTTCGTCGTTTCCTGCACTACCACTCATTCCACCTGCCCCGTCACCGCCTGCTCCTCTTGCACCTCCCTCCCCCCCCTCCCCTGCCTCCCTCTCACCGCCGCGGCGGTCCCCCGCCTACCTCTCCCCTCCCGCCGCCTTTTCCATCTCCTACGCCATCCCCGACCTCCCCTCCCGGCTTTCCCTCCTCCCCTCCCCAGGTTCCCCCTCCCCTGACCGCGGCCCAGGCCCTGGGCTCCCCTCGTCCTCTGACCACTCCTACCTGCGTCGATCCTATCCTCCTTTCTATGGAGGACGTCCCTGAGGACGTACCTCCACGTGCCTCCTCTCCCGTCGGTCTCGCGGGTGACCCTATCCTTGTCGCCATTTCGCCGTTCCCCCCGTCTTCGCCCTCTCCCCCCCCTGTTGCACCTTCCGCTTCCACCACTGTCGTTCTCCCTCTTGTCGATGTCCTCTCCCACGAGACTCTTCCTCCCCTACCCTTCCCCTCCCAGTCCACCTCATCACCCGCTCCTCTCCCTTCTCCACCTCCTTCGGCGGTGTTCTCCAGCCCTCCTCCCTTGAGTCCAGACTCCCTTCTCGGTGTTCCCCCTCGGCCGCACTCGTGGATGCACACTCATGCTGCCTTGGCTCGCCCTCCCGTCCTCCCGACTCCCTCCCTGCCGTCTCCCCGTGCACCCTCTCCTGGCCCGCACTTCTTTGTTTCTTCGCGTTCTTGTCCCGTCTTGGACACTCCTTCGTCCTCCCCTCCCGTCTCGTCTCGCACTCGCTCTCGCACCGCTCGTGCTCTCACCTGCACTTCCGATCCTATCTCCGCCGCTCCACCGTCCCCTCCTTCGTCTCCGCCTGCCCCTTCTCCGCCTTTCCCCCCTCCCCTCCCTTCTTCCTTCCCCCTCTCTCCGGAGGACTCTCCCCTCCCCCTTCCCTCCTCACCACGGTCCTCCCCTGTCGTTGCCACCCCCGCGTCCCGCCCTCTGCTACCCTACACCTTCTATCCGGGCCATCCTCATGGTCGCCACTTCTTCCATCGTGAGTTCTACCACGCTCTTGATGTGTGCACCGACCATTGCTTCGTCAGCGCACCAGCATCTCCTGCACGTGCCCTTGCGGTCACGTCGGCCCCACCCGCTTCTCCCCTCCCCTCTCTGGATGAGTCCAACCTACTCACCCTTGCCGACGCTCTTGCTCGCCCTGACGTTAGTGCCTGGCACGCGGCCTGCGTCGCAGAGCTTTCCGCTCTAGCTGCGCACAGTGTACTCGAACTCGCTGACCTTCCTCCCGGTCGCACAGCGATCAAGGCCAAATGGGTGCTGCGCAAGAAGTTCACCGCCTCTGGTGCCCTCGACCGGTACAAGGCTTGCCTCACAGCGAAAGGCTATTCCCAGGTCCCTGGTGTCGACTTCACCGACACGTATGCCCCCGTCGGTCGTTTCACGACAAGTCGTGTTGTCATCTGCCTCACAGCTCACTTTCAGTGGGAGCTCCACCAGATGGACGTGAACAACGCCTTCCTCCACGGTTATCTGGAGGAGGAGTTGTACATGGTCCGGCCCCCTGGTTTCTCTGATGGCACCGGTCGCGTCTGCCGTCTCCGTCGTGCGCTCTACGGCCTTCGTCAGTCTCCTCGTTGTTGGAACGAGGAACTCTTGTCCACCCTTGTCCGTGGTGGTTTCCGCCCCAGTCAGTCCGATCCCTCCCTGTTCGTCAGGGGCACGGAACTTGTGCCCGCCTTCATTCTTGTGTATGTAGACGACCTCCTCATCACCTCTCCTTCATCCTCTGCGATCTCCGCAGCCAAGGGTCTTCTCTCCTCGGCATATCGCATGAAGGACCTCGGCCTTACCACCATGTTCTTGGGTATGCAGACTGAGCGTCTCCCCGGCTGTCTGTTGGTTCATCAAGAGCGCTATGTCCAGATCCTCGCCGACCGCTTCTCTTCTGTTGTTGACCTCTCCCGTCCTCTCTCTGCTACCTCCTCGCCCATGCCACCAGGCACCCAGCTCACTCTCCGTGTGGCCCACGACACCGAGTCCGGTGCGCTGGAGTCCGCCGTCACGTTCAAGTCCATCATTGGTGCCCTCACCTATCTGGCTGGCACCACTCGCCTGGACATCGCTTGTGCGGTGAATGTCCTCGCCCAGTACGCCCGAGAGCCCCGCACGGCTCACCTGCAGGCAGCCGCGTACGTCCTCCGCTATGTCCTTGGCTCTGCCCGGACTGGTCTTGTCTTCCACGCTGGGTCCGGCGTGCCGCTCTTGGAGGGTTACGCTGACAGTGACTACGCTCACGACTCAAGCGCTCGCAGCCGCAGTGGCTTCGTCTTTCTTCTAGGCTCTGCTTCTGTGTCATGGCGTAGTGGGAAACAGGGATGCGTGGCTTGCAGCACTGGGGATGCGGAGTACATGGCTCTGGGCGGTGCTGCCGCCGAGGCCGTGTGGCTCCGTCGCCTGCTCGACGAACACCACCTTCCTACCCCGGTTGTGTCCCTCCACACGGACAGTGAGAGCGGGCTGGCCATTGCCCGGAATGCTGGTGCCCTTCATCGCCGCACCAAATACATCAATGTTGAACACCATTACGTGCGCGACGTTGTTAAGATAGGCGATGTCTCTCTCCGGTTCATCTCTGCTCAATACCAGCTCGCAGACTTTCTCACAAAGGCTGTACACCAGCCTGCCTTCGCCGCGAATATTGCTGCTGTAGGCCTTCGTACCCTTCCCCCGATGGACTGATGCCCCTCCTTCCTTTCTTGTTCTCTCTGCCTGCATCCCTTGGTCCTCTGCTCGATGACCACTTGCATGTTGCACCTGCATTCATGCCCTCGATACAGGTCTTCTTCACTCCGTGTGTCCATCCCCTACAGGATCTTCCGTACTCGCCGTCCCTCGTCGCCGACCTTGTGTCTCCCATCGGTCTTCGTCTATTTCCCTGCCTCATTCCTCCCGTTCTCCCCCCTCCCGCACTGTGTATGTGTGCCTCTGGGCGTTGGTGTGCAAGTCCTTGACCACGCGGCCCTGTCCTTGGCGGTGTGACATTGCGCACGAGCTCCTCCGGTCGGGCGGTGCCGTTTGGCTGGACGCCTTGGACGGGGTGCTTCTGGAGGGGCGCTTCGGGTGGACTACCTCTGGATGGTGCTCGCTGCTCGTTGCTGGTTGCACGCTCCTGGCGGGGCGCTCCTTGCTAAACGCTTCTGGATGGACGCTACTGGAGGGACGCTACTGGAGGGGCGCTACTGGAGGGGCGCTACTGGAGGGGCGCTAATGGAGGGGTGCTACTGGAGGAGTACTCCTCGAGGGGTGCTCTTAGCGGGGTACGCCTGGGTGATGCCCTCAGCCGGGTGCTGCTGGATGCATGCTCTTGGGGGGATGCCTCTGGGTGAGGGCCTCTGGCAAGCTG
The DNA here is from genome assembly GCA_023375785.1 of Penium margaritaceum. NCBI lineage: Eukaryota > Viridiplantae > Streptophyta > Zygnematophyceae > Desmidiales > Peniaceae > Penium > Penium margaritaceum. Next base: position 751 of record SZWC01036064.1, on the reverse strand, counting down.
TCCACAGATGGGTGCTCATGCCTGGGTGCTCCTCTTAGTTCCTCATGGTGCTTGCGCGCTTGTGGTGTGGTGTTCAAGCTTTTGCTTGGGGCTTCCACCCTCGTTTACGCTATCGTGTCAAAGTAGCAAACGTTTACTATCATTTGGGTTAGCCAGCCTAGTTTAGTCCTTGCCTTCTGCCCGTATGTACTTCTTGCGAGACGTACGTCTACTAACACTTTGAGTTTGTGGGACACGCTCGACGTTCGCCCGAGCTGTGTCACCTGTGTCTTGCGTGGTTCACCGCACGATGTGGCGAGCCACGCGAGACCTGGGGTGCGACCCGATAGGGGTCACGCACCCAGGCCTCTCTTACTCACTTTTCAATTCCAGAACCGTAATTTCGCTCTCGATCTATCCTCAATCTCTCTAAGTCCCCACCTCCTCGATCCTCCCCTCACAACTCTCGAGAGCGCTCCTCCCTCACAGCTCTCGAGAGCTCTCCACCCTCACAGCTCTCGAGAGCTCCCCGCCTCTCAGAGATAAGTGGGACAGTTAGTCCCGCGACTAACTCCCGGGTCCTCCCACAGCCCGCCTCCTCCACTCTCCTCCGCCCCTCTCTCCTCGCTCACCTCACCCTCATCAACACATATACATATACGTATACATATACATATACATATACATATACATATACATATACATATACATATACATATACATATACATATACATATACATATACATATACATATACATATACATATACATA